>CM055743.1:6659687-6722187 GCA_029465975.1 Dallia pectoralis
CAGGGGTCATATGGAGTTGGGACCATGATGTTGGGGTACCAGGGGTCATATGGAGTTGGGACCATGATGTTGGGGTACCAGGGGTCATATGGCGTTGGGACCATGATGTTGGGGTACCAGGGTTCATATGGAGTTGGGACCATGACGTTGGGGGTACCAGGGGTAATATGGAGTTGGGACCATGACGTTGGGGTACCAGGGGTCATATGGTGTTGGGACCATGATGTTGGGGTACCAGGGTTCATATGGAGTTGGGACCATGATGTTGGGGTACCAGGAGTCATCAACACATGGAACAGGGAATCACGTGTTGTGGGTGTTTTGTGTGAAAACCATAGCGAGTGGAGATTGAGTTGTGCACCTGTTTGATTTTGACCACTGTTGACGTAGATGTTAGGCAAAACTTAACGGGACGTTGCCTTCAAGGGGTAAAGAGTTGGGATTCACTGAGTTGTGAAACATTGGGCTTTCCACAAAGCCCAGTTTGAGTGTTAATCAAAGGCAGTGCTTCACGTTGCTATGGTTTCACTGGTGTGCAGTGCAGTTGAAGTAATAGCAGCTGATTAGAAAATAATGAAAACATTATGGCCTGTAGGGTCTAGTCTTTGTTAAAGATGTAATTGCTGTTTAAATGCCACCACTCACACACACTAAATACAATTATATCGAGTTCGACCTGACATTAGAGATCAGATTCGCCGCAGACGTTGCTTGGTCGAAAGGGCCCCTTTTAACGAATTTGACCTTTCAGATGTTTTTAGCTAAGCCGGCTCATCAGAGCTCGAAATCAACAAACACAAAAATCCATGACGCGGCCATGACCCCAAAGAATGGATCCACAAGATGTCAGCCTTCTAATTGGTATAAACCGGCCTGTTCTGTTATTAACTCTGTAATTTTTTGGATTTCTTCCCAGAATCTTGACCACTACCAGCACACGACGGAGCAGTACAAAGAGGCAGCAGCGAAGGCAGAGGCTCTTATCACGTAAGTAGCCTCGCACTCAACCATGTGTCTCACCAACATATCTGATCAATTAAGAAACGGAACTGTCTGTGTTCAGATTCGTTACATTAACAGAGAACGAACACTGTAAACCACTGTAAACCAAACCAGTGGTATAACATCACAGCCCGTGGAACGAACACGCTTTTCAGGATCCACACTGGGTAAGACAGACCTGACCCTCGTACTGTAACTGAGGTGCAAGAATATGTGCTTTAAATGAGCGGTTGGAGTCACAAATCCCAGGGAGGTTTCTGACGGCACAGGGAAGTTGTAAGTGTGTTGTTATCCAGAGAGAGATAGGCCTCCTCCTGTTTCAGGCACGCTTAGAGACAACATCAACAGGCTTTGTTTTGCTGCTTTTAATTGTGAGGAAATTGAAAGGCATCCATCTTTCGGTTGAGTTGTCGACGGCGTCTTCGTTTGTTTTCTGCTCCGTCATTCCGGCAGTCACATTGCCGTTTAAAGATGTAGGTCACTTAGAAATGTCTTTTGTTCATTAAAATAGCATCAAACGATTGAGAAATACGGTGTAGACATTGTTAATGTTGTACATGACCATTCTAGCTGGAACAGCAGATTTCTTCCGGAATATCTACATTAGTGTACAGAGGCCCATTAACAGCAACCAGTTCTGTGTTCCAATAGCATGTTTGCTAATTCAAGTTTATCATTTTAAAAGGCAATATGCTGTGAAACCCCTTTTGCTACTATGTTTGCACGGCGGAAAACTGCTGATTAAAGAAGCAATAAAACGGTCCTTCTTTAGACAAGTTTCTGGAGCATCAGCATCAAGGGGTATTTTCTTCTGAAACTTGTTCGCCTATTCTTGTTTTGAGATATTAAGAATGCCAAGAAACTGAAGATCTCAAACAATGCTGTGTACTACCCCCTTCACAGAATGCCGTGAACTGGCCCTAATCAGAATCGGAAAGAGGAGTGTGAGGCCCCGGTGCACCACTGAGCAATATGAATAATACATGAGAGTGTCATTGCGAAACAGGCAGGCGCCTCAATGGTCCTCAACTGGCAGCTCGGTGAAACGGTACCCACAGCACAACCTTCTCATGTACTGACGAGGTGACCATGGATATCACAATGCTGGCCGTTTTGGAAAAAGTTTCCTGTCTAGGGTCGGTTTTTTTCTTCTTTTTATTGGCCAGTATGAGATGGCCCTTTTTCTTTGCAACCCTGTCTAGAAGGCCAGCATCCGGGGGGCAGTTTGTGCCGTTCTATGAACACATTTTGCAAAGTATTTGGTCATAGTGTTTCGGCTCATCAGTGTATTATTGGATGTAAGTTCTTTCTACCTAATTGATCCAAATTCATAGATGTCTAGGTTAACGCACAAATAAATCGGAAAAGACAAAGTAGATGAAAACTAGGCATTTATTGGTCAACAAAGTGAAAGAAATCTCCCTCTGTGAGGGGGATTTGAAGGCTGGGTCTTTTGGAAGCAGCTGTTGGAAGGCCGGGTTATTTTCATAGTACACTGATTGCCACTAGACTGGCACTGCCAGGACCTAGATTCTGCCAATTTATACTGCTCCCCTATCCTCTGTGCCCAACAGCCCTGTTCATTATTTCCCTTTTAAAAAGAGATGAAATTTGAAAGCCTTTTTGTTTCTTGGAAGTAGAGCGAACGGATTCTCGGCGCAAATCTATCGAAAGCCTCTTAATTCGTTTAGCTTGTTAGTCTCCACGGCGATCCTTCAGGCTTGTCATGCAAAACAAATTAAAATAGCAGATATCAAAGGCATGACTTTGTTCTGTCTACGTTCCGTATTCAGCCCTGTGTCTCAGCTGGTCACCTGTCTGACCTCTGACCTTGTGCTGTCCGAGGAAACGTCCTACGCATTTCCAGGTAACGGCCTGGGAGGGTCGTTGTCTTAACATCGGAAAATGTCCGTCTTTGGTTAAACGTCAAATGAAATAATTATATTTGTGTCCGTTGAGCCGTTTTAGCTCCCGCCACAGAATCCTCCCCCGAGGGCCGGTCTGTAATTTAATATGTGCGCAATTAGTAGGAGTTTAATTAATTGACATTTAAAATGGACCTCGTTTGAGCCCACTCCAGTCAGTCGGTAAGTTCTCGCCGTGTTTCGTCATATCGGTTGATTCAGCCTCTCCTCTCTATTCGTGGTCCCTACAGCAACAAGCCGCTGCATTTGATTGGTTTTCCAACAGTTCATAATGGCTGCGTTAATAATGACTAATAAAGGTCAGGCGATTAGCGCGGGATCACACTATATGAAGTGTTAAGCCCAGGGTGTCATATGCAAATTGGGGGGGAGTGGGGGGCTGTAACTCTGGGTTTACATCAGCCCCCGAGAAGCGACTCAATCTGAGAACAGCGGCGGCTGATTGATATAACGGCCAACGCCTCCGTTACAGCTTTCATCTCTCGCTCATACAGACCCGGAACTTAATCAACAGCTCCGACGTTAGTTCCGGTTTTACCGAGATTAGGACGAAGATAGAAGGGAATGAGACGCGGCCCGTGAGCCGGACTGATTGACTCGCATCGTTTGTACGACATGTTTTCCCAAATCAAAGGGATTGAAGAGCAGAGCCGGGGTAAAGCCTTTCATTAAAACAGGTTGCCTCCTGACATTAGATAAGAACTGCGGGTAAATCTCACAATCCCACTGATATGGGGAGATGTGGTCTTTGAAGCATGGTTTCCAGAGGCTGTGTGACAACCAGAGGCTGTGTCTGTGACAACCAGAGGCTGTGTCTGTGACAACCAGAGGCTGTGTCTGTGACAACCAGAGGCTGTGTCTGTGACAACCAGAGGCTGTGTGACAACCAGAGGCTGTGTCTGTGACAACCAGAGGCTGTGTCTGTGACAACCAGAGGCTGTGTGACAACCAGAGGCTGTGTGACAACCAGAGGCTGTGTGACAACCAGAGGCTGTGTGACAACCAGAGGCTGTGTCTGTGACAACCAGAGGCTGTGTCTGTGACAACCAGAGGCTGTGTCTGTGACAACCAGAGGCTGTGTCTGTGACAACCAGAGGCTGTGTCTGTGACAACCAGAGGCTGTGTGACAACCAGAGGCTGTGTCTGTGACAACCAGAGGCTGTGTCTGTGACAACCAGAGGCTGTGTCTGTGACAACCAGAGGCTGTGTCTGTGACAACCAGAGGCTGTGTCTGTGACAACCAGAGGCTGTGTCTGTGACAACCAGAGGCTGTGTCTGTGACAACCAGAGGCTGTGTCTGTGACAACCAGAGGCTGTGTCTGTGACAACCAGAGGCTGTGTCTGTGACAACCAGAGGCTGTGTCTGTGACAACCAGAGGCTGTGTCTGTGACAACCAGAGGCTGTGTCTGTGACAACCAGAGGCTGTGTCTGTGACAACCAGAGGCTGTGTGACAACCAGAGGCTGTGTGACAACCAGAGGCTGTGTGACAACCAGAGGCTGTGTCTGTGACAACCAGAGGCTGTGTGACAACCAGAGACTGTGTCTGTGACAACCAGAGGCTGTGTCTGTGACAACCAGAGGCTGTGCGACAACCAGAGGCTGTGTCTGTGACAACCAGAGGCTGTGCGACAACCAGAGGCTGTGTCTGTGACAACCAGAGGCTGTGCGACAACCAGAGGCTGTGTGACAGACAGGGGCAGAGAATTAGAGAAAAAGTGACCAAATACGATATGGGAATATCCGATGGGGAAGCCTTGAAATGGATCGATATAAATTAATATATACATATAATATGTGAGATATAATATGTGATATATAATATATGACACCCAGACACTGACGCCCAGACACTGACACACTGACGCCCAGACACTCACACACAGACACACACTCACACACAGACACACACAGACACTCACACACAGACACACAAAGACACAGACACACACAGACACACACACACACACAGACACACTCACACACAGAGACCCACAGAATCTCACACACAGACACACACAGACACTCACACACAGACACTCACACACACACACTCACACACAGACACTCACACACAGACACACACAGACACACACACACACACAGACACACACACACACAGACACACACACACACACACACACTCACACACACACAGACACACACACACACACACAGACAGAAGTCCATCCATCTGCCAGCACATATAGATGTCACAGGTCTGAGCTGGTCCAAAGGATTCTGTTCAGTCCAACCAGCCCAAGTGGACCACCAAGCACTATTATGTGTCAGTTACATTGAAGAGCAGGGGACAGAAGGACAGACATGGGAACTAGATGACATGTTGGCACCAAACACACACCTAATATACAGGAGGAAGAGGAGGTTGGAGGATCGTATGAAAGAGATGAAAGGCAATTTAAAACAGAGTGAGATTGAGAAGAGGGGAGAGAGAGACAAGCAATAAAGCGTCGACGAGTGAGAGAAACAAGCAGATACACGGGAGAGTGAGTGAGTTAGAGGCGAATAATGCAAAACACACACACGCAGGCACACACACACGCACATGCGCACGCACACACACACACACACACAGGCAGGAATAGGATGGCAAAAGAGGGGATCTTGTCGAGGAGCCCTGTTCTCCCTGCATCAGTAAATTGAATAATCACTGTGTGGTCAGTGTAGTGTGAAATGGCAGCGTGACCACGGCACAATGAAACCGGGCCCAAATTGTGACAGAACATGATGAGCTCAAGCTGGCTGAATACAAAGTGTGTGTGTGTGTGTGTGTGTGTGTGTGTGTGTGTATGCGATTAAACACACGTGTGTGGATGTGTGTACACACACACACACTCTTGCAGATACCTCAGCAGGAGCGGTTATGAATATCGAGCAGCATACTCTGGTTGGACACATGTCCCTTTTGGATGACAAATTGACCAAGGGTCCCACAGCATGTACTAACATAACCCACAGCATGTACTAACATAACCCACAGCATGTACTAACATAACCCACAGCATGTACTAACATAACCCACAGCATGTACTAACATAACCCACAGCATGTACTAACATAACCCACAGCATGTACTAACAGAACCCACAGCATGTACTAACAGAACGCACAGAATGTACTAACAGAACGCACAGCATGTATTAACAGAACCCGCAGCACGTATTAACAGAACGCACAGCACGTACTAACAGAACGCACAGCACGTACTAACAGAACGCACAGCATGTACTAACAGAACGCACAGCACGTACTAACAGAACGCACAGCACGTATTAACAGAACGCACAGCACGTACTAACAGAACCCACAGCATGTACTAACAGAACGCACAGCATATACTAACAGAACCCACAGCATGTACTAACAGAACCCACAGCATGTACTAACAGAACGCACAGCATGTATTAACAGAACCCGCAGCACGTATTAACAGAACGCACAGCACGTACTAACAGAACGCACAGTACGTACTAACAGAACCCACAGCATGTACTAACAGAACGCACAGCATGTACTAACAGAACGCACAGTACGTACTAACAGAACACACAGCATGTACTAACAGAACACCGGGCGGATCATCCCATTGCCTAATTGTTCCGTTGTTCTCGACAGTAATGGACCTACTTTTAAGTAGATGTTAATCGATTTGACTGCTTGTCAATACAATTCATTTCAGTTCACTTCTCTAGTCAATTGATTTGTAACATGAAATCTATTCTCTATCTATGTCCCAGTGTCATGTGGTGTGTGCGGGTTTCAGATGACGCATCTCCCAGCTCCATTTAATGTCCCAGTGTCATGTGGTGTGTGCGGGTTTCAGATGACGCATCTCCCAGCTCCATTTAATGTCCCAGTGTCATGTGGTGTGTGCGGGTTTCAGATGACGCATCTCCCAGCTCCATTTAATGTCCCAGTGTCATGTGGTGTGTGCGGGTTTCAGATGACGCATCTCCCAGCTCCATTTAATGTCCCAGTGTCATGTGGTGTGTGCGGGTTTCAGATGACGCATCTCCCAGCACCATTTAATGTCCCAGTGTCATGTGGTGTGTGCGGGTTTCAGATGACGCATCTCCCAGCTCCATTTAATGTCCCAGTGTCATGTGGTGTGTGCGGGTTTCAGATGACGCATCTCCCAGCACCATTTAATGTCCCAGTGTCATGTGGTGTGTGCGGGTTTCAGATGACGCATCTCCCAGCTCCATTTAATGTCCCAGTGTCATGTGGTGTGTGCGGGTTTCAGATGACGCATCTCCCAGCTCCATTTAATGTCCCAGTGTCATGTGGTGTGTGCGGGTTTCAGATGACGCATCTCCCAGCACCATTTAATGTCCCAGTGTCATGTGGTGTGTGCGGGTTTCAGATGACGCATCTCCCAGCTCCATTTAATGTCCCAGTGTCATGTGGTGTGTGCGGGTTTCAGATGACGCATCTCCCAGCACCATTTAATGTCCCAGTGTCATGTGGTGTGTGCGGGTTTCAGATGACGCATCTCCCAGCTCCATTTAATGCCCCAGTGTCATGTGGTGTGTGCGGGTTTCAGATGACGCATCTCCCGCTTAGTTTTTCTGTTTGGGACTATTTATTTGGCTGACTGAATTGCTGAAGTGCTACAAATATTACCGCAATATTCTGGCAATTTCTGTTTTGCTCCAGACGCAACCGTATCAGCCACAAGCTCCAGGCTACTGTGAGCTGGGCTCCACTTTCACACTGCCTAAAACCTAACACCCACTGTGCTGCTTTTTGACATCCTCAATTCCATGTCGGCAGACATTAATAACTCCGCTCTCTCCTCTCATGCAGACAGAATAATAAAATGCTTCACCGCCGTCATCCAGGTCTTTTTTTCTCTTATTTATCACGCTCTTCTTCCTGTATATTACTTTATTCCCTGTGCAGACCTGCGCAACGGCTCACAGCGCATGCCTTTCCCCCAAATCCCCTATTCAGAGTAGAATAACGGGGAACTTTAACGATTAGAGCTTAATTCGTAACTCTCTACGATGCGCTCGCAGATGCAAAGCGTGACGGCAGGAGCATTTGGAATGTTTCTGATTTTTTACCAAATTACTTCGCTAACAAAGTAGCGCGGCTAATGTTTTTCTAATAAGACTTCACCTCTAATATCACTCCAAAGGCGGCGGCAGCAGATTAGGAAGCAATTTTCTGCATCAGATTCCCCTTATTAACACAGCCAGGCTATTTGGGAAGCTCTGTTATGCTGCCAATGCAGTACATTTTAAAGGAACAAAGAAACCTGTGTGGCGTGCCTGTAAAGTTTTGTCTTCGTTTGCCAAAACGGCCGCCACCTATTGACCAAACTGGAGGTGGAAGAGGAGTCGCAAACGAGCTACATGTGCATGTGTGTTTGTAGCCAAATGGGTCAGCTGAAATGAAGTAGGACTTTCATCAATGTCATACGCAGATAATGAAATAAACTGTGTATTCGTACCCGGGGTTACATAATGTGTTTGGCGGTTAAAATGGGTGGTGTGCCGGGAGTGTATCCTGTATTCTGTCACTCCGCGCTGTGTCGTGCCTAATATCAGCCCATCGCTGTCACATATTACCGATATACACTGAATCCCAATATAGCACTCTGTTACATGGGGTGGGGGGGTGGGGTGGGGTGGGGGGGGGGGGATTTTACTGATGAAGATCTCATCTGTCGTTTTGGCTTTCTGGAGGACTGTTTAAGTTCGAACTTTCATGTCTGATTACTTTGTCAACATTATCACATTGTATAAACTGCCGTCGTAGGTGCCACCAGTTCTCTTCTACTGCTGTAGAGGGCTCAATATCTGCTCGTTCTGTTATTTGTTTTAACCGCCACGGTAACAGGTTGAAGCGGGCCAGGCCATTAATGTCTGCTGCAATCCAGTACCTGCGTTTGCCTTAGAAGCTGCTAGCCACAAACAAAACTGTCACGTCGCATGTGAGCAATATAGGAACATGTTCTGCATGACTCATCCCATGTAATTTATTACACCATCTCTACAATTATGGACTTGATTACCCGGTACAGTCTATCGATAAGGTATGAGTCATCACTTGGGTGGGCGTTGACCAGGGAGGTATTCCAGCCGGTTGCACCAACTGACTGTTAGCTCGTCATACGGCATCACGGTTCATATACTATGACAGTGTGTCATCTGACCTGCTGGCAAGGGTGTCCGCCAGGGAACGGGAGTCTGATGAATGGTTGCCAGGGTTACCGTTTATCTAAGCCGTCAGGGTTATTTGTCATCGTTCCATACATCCTGCTCTCGCGCTGTCTCTCGGCCGGATGTTTTCTCGTCGCTGTTCATGAATATTATCGTTAATTTGTCAGTGTCTAGTTCTGCGCCGTCCGTCTTCCAAGTTATCCATATGTGAAAGATGCTGGGCTCTGTAATTACAGCGTGGGGCGGCGAGAGGGAAGCAGTTGTCTGTGCAACCCAGCCGACTGGAGGTCCACAGAAAGGGGAGTTGTGTCAAATAATTCATTTAATAAAACAAAACGCTGATCGCTCGGCTTTCTCATTTATATTAGCCGTGCTGCTAACTTGTCTGCAGCGCATGAGGAAAAGGTTGGAGGCGGGACAAAGAACGTTTCCTGTTCATAGTCCCGTTGTGCTCCAGGAGTAGCGGAGTGTCATTCACGTTACCCCAATAAAGCTTTACCCCTGTCTGTGTGTGTCAAAGTTATGATATTAAGAATGTCAAAGTTATGATATGAATTATGTCACACTACCGCCACCTGCAGGCAGGCTTCGGCTTTTGTCTTATCTCCGGCCTTCTAGCTGCCATCCTCCCCCCTTCACATCACTGTCCAGTCTCGTCATCACAGACACCTGATGTCCATTCCTTCATTAGTAGAGTATATAGCTCCCCTGTGTTTGGTCATGTCTTTGTGTGGTATTGTTGCATGTCCTCCGTAAGAGGACTTCCCAATTGATGTGCTGTGTGCCATCCTCTTTATTTATTCAGTTCTCTGGACATTATTGCGCTGCGTCGCATTTTCAATGATTGTAGTACCAGTGAGTACGTTGAGTGAGTGTTACTGGTCTACGACATTGAAAACACATCAACCCATCAGCTTCTGACTCCATCCTTCCTCACTTTCCATCTCACTACAAGCGTGACAGTATGTCAAAGTTATAATATGAAGTATGTCATAATAAGTTATACTATTAAGTTTTGTTCCTTTGTTTAACTACTGTTCCGTTTTAATATGAAATAATGTTCTGTGATAATATCAAATAATGTTCTGTTGTAATATCACATAATAATATAATATGAAGTATTCTTACGAAGCAGATTACAGAATGCCTACATTCTATTCATGTGCAGAACCCGTAGCAACCAGACTCTGGTCCTGACGTATCTCTTCCCTGTGTGTTACACCACAGAACCCGTAGCAACCAGACTCTGGTCCTGACGTATCTCTTCCCTGTGTGTTACACCACAGAACCCGTAGCAACCAGACTCTGGTCCTGACATATCTCTTCCCTGTGTGTTACACCACAGAACCAGTAGCAACCAGACTCTGGTCCTGACATATCTCTTCCCTGTGTGTTACACCACAGAACCAGTAGCAACCAGACTCTGGTCCTGACATATCTCTTCCCTGTGTGTTACACCACAGAACCAGTAGCAACCAGACTCTGGTCCTGACATATCTCTTCCCTGTGTGTTACACCACAGAACCAATAGCAACCAGACTCTGGTCCTGACATATCTCTTCCCTGTGTGTTACACCACAGAACCAGTAGCAACCAGACTCTGGTCCTGACGTATCTCTTTCCTGTGTGTTCCAGCACAGAACCAGCAGCAACCAAACTCTGGTCCTGACGTATTTCTTCCCCGTGTGTTCCCACACAGACCCAGGCCCGCCATGTCCGTCTGTCCAGAGCTGCAGGCCCAGGTGTTGGAGTGCTACAGACAGAACCAGCAGCAGACTCTTCACTGCTCCAGCCTGGCCAGGCAGTACATGGACTGCATCCAGGCAGCCAAGAAGGTACGTCCAACGTTCACTGTTTTCACAGACAAGATTGGAACCTGCATTGTTCAGTTTCCAGGTCTGGTCATTGGTTCTCAGCCCTCCAGGGGAAATACTGGTATCTGTGCGATTCTTCCTCTCTTGACCAACCCTATTCCAAAGAGGCGTACTGTTGGACCCATATTACCATATTAATAAGGCTTGACCAAGGGTGTTAATCAGGATCATATGAGACAATACATGTCCCCCATATATATGTATATCAATCTTAGTTGCCTGTACCATGTGCAGCACACTCTCCTCTGTCTTTCCCAGGTAATGTCGTCAATTTAACAGTTAAAAAAGATCAGTGATTAAAAATCTGGGTTTAAACCAACAACCTTCACATCTCCGCCGTAACATTAACTCCCCTTGTACATTTTCTATATTTTTTCTCCGAGGTATTCAAATGGTTCCACCCACTTCATATTCCATATACTTGTAATTTGTGAAGTGTTGTGAAATATGATTTTAGTTGGACTAGTTTTAGTTGGACTATAGCGATGCCTGTACCCACTGGTTCCCTCAACCAAAAATAAACTTTAAAGGCCAATACATTTTTGTTCTGGTAATACTTTTGGAAGACTAGCAGATAGAAGCTAATTGGAATGTCCAAATGTCGTTGGTTAGCGCACTTTCAGAATGCAGGCATTTTCATATATATACACATTTGAATACTGGTGTATTTTCAGCACCTCACAGATTTTTCCTGAATAAAATACACATGTCAATACAATGAACTATCTGGATAAAGAGATTATCCAAAGCATTTGTTTTTCACCAAAATGTTTTTACCAAATCAATTAACTTCACAGACAAATAAGCTGCTTTATCATCGTTCTTCAAATGGATTTCCATCATCCGACACATGTTTGATGTGCCGCTTCCAAGTCCCCAACTGTGCCTGTGTTTTGGACATTTTGATAGTGAAATGACACTATTATTAGCACAGCGTTGGCACTTGGTCGTATTGAAATCCATTATTTTCTCAGTGCGTGCCGTTCAGAAAGCTTTTCAATTTCGCATTCAGCCTCAGTGTTCACGTATCCAGTTTCCTCCAAACCAAACCAAATAATGAAACAGCCAATTTGCACACTGTTATTGGGACTGCAAAACACAGATTTGCTTCTAGAAAATAGAAAGGAAGCCGAACGACAACAATGGCCAATTTTGCCCGCTTAAAAATGCCGATAAAAGCAAAGAAAGGCACACAGAATAAGCAATCAGTCTTCTTAAGCTTGTATGAAAAGAGCCATTTTTGGATATTGAGATATGGGTATTTGTATTTTGGAAAATCTGTATGTTTGTGTGTGTATGTGTGTTTAACACAAGCCACTAATTTAATTCCGCTTCAATCCTTCAACCAGACAGACAAATTCAGTGACAGAACATGTGAGAGAGTGATTGAATGTCATGAGATAGAAGCCGCGATTATAATCAAACATACATCTCTGTCTGCGACTCCGTCTCACTTTATTCAACATAGTGAAAGAGGAAACTTGAATACCACGATTAAAACCACCCTGGCCCTGTCTGTCCTTGCAGGAAGAAACATTTATGTGTGAGTTTCTCTGATCACAACCGATCACTTAAGTTATGATAACTGGAAACATATGAGGTTGTCTCTGATCTGGACAGTGCTGTCAGTCACTGTAGTTCTGTTATAATAACGGGAAACATATGAGGTTGTCTCTGATCTGGACAGTGCTGTCAGTCCCTGTATTTCTGTTATAATAACAGGAAACATATGAGGTTGTCTCTGATCTGGACAGTGCTGTCAGTCCCTGTAGTTCTGTTATAATTAAAGGGAAACATATGAGGTTGTCTCTGATCTGGACAGTGCTGTCAGTCCCTGTAGTTCTGTTATGATTACTGGAAACATATGAGGTTGTTCCCAATCTGGACAGTGCTGTCAGTCCCTGTAGTTTTGTAATGATTACTGGAAACATATGAGGTTGTCACCAATCTGGACAGTGCTGTCAGTCCCTGTAGTTTTGTAATGATTACTGGAAACATATGAGGTTGTCACCAATCTGGACAGTGCTGTCAGTCCCTGTAGTTTTGTAATGATTACTGGAAACATATGAGGTTGTCACCAATCTGGACAGTGCTGTCAGTCCCTGTAGTTTTGTAATGATTACTGGAAACATATGAGGTTGTCACCAATCTGGACAGTGCTGTCAGTCTCCGTAGTTCTGTCATGCTGCTCGGTGTGGTGGACAAGGAGAGGAAAACAAACTGGAGGTATTTTTTTCCTGGGCTCATTATCACGGGAGCCCTGACACACGTGTGTTAATGAGTCAATGGTAAATGAGTCAGTGGTGCACACACACACACACACACACACACACACACAAACAAACCTCTCTTTTGCTCTCACTATCCACTATCTCCATCCAACCTCTGGTTCTTTCTGACCCTTTTTCGGACCTCATTCCGCCCGTCGCAGTCCGTCACGCTGTCTTCCTTCCATCCCTCGGTTCCGCTGACCCCTCTCCCGCGGTCCATAGCGCAGCACGTTTGTCACATTAGCGAGTGCGTTAGCTTCCGCCCACTCTACTTCCCACCTGTTAGTTCTCATCACGACTCGCACGTACGTAATCTGTTCTCGTTTGGTCCTGTGGATCCGCTGTGTTTCGCTGGCATTTGGCAAGACCGGCACGTTAGCCTCTCAGGCCCTCTGGTTTTACCGAAAGTCTCTGCTTCGGCTTATTGTGACCAAATCGACTCCTTTTCCGTCATGGCTTCATGTTTAAGGCGGGCCATATACATTGTTTATTGGCCATATACAAGAAAGGCAGTTCAAACCCCTGAAGGAGGGTTGAAAAGGGGGGAAGAGGAGGTTCCACGCCCATCCAGCCTCCATAAACATGACATTCATGACACACAAGTGAAAAAAAGATTGTGTGATCATTTTGGAAACAGATGTGATGAACCACCTTCACATTCTTCTTCTTCACCGTATTCTTCTTCTTTTGTGGTGGTCAACAATGTCTCTCTCCACGTGGAGACTTGCAGGCAGCTTTCAAGCTTATTTTAGATGTAATTTTTATTGGAGAGTTTTGCGAACATTTTAAAGTGGTCTCTTTCTCTCACTTTGAGGCATGTTGAAAGGAAGCTACGATTAAAAGCGTTTTTTTCTCCACCTCTTTTTTCTGGTGGATGCTTTCTCCATACTGTAGATCATTTGGAGTTTGTCCTGTCTGTCTTGAATCTCTGGAGATTCTCGTATAATCTCTCTGTCGCTTTGGACATTCTTGTCCGGTCAGTTTGTTCTGTCTGCATGGTGATTCTGGTGGTTCTAAAGTCTGGCCCTTTGCAAAGTTTGAGTATATATATACAAATCTATCCTCGGCTCTCCCTTTACCTGATCTCTGGGGAATTTGTTCTGGTCTGTCCGGGGATTTGGGTCTAGTATGTCTGTTTGACCTAAAGTTTGGGTCATAGTGTATGCCGCTCTGTCTTTCTTCCGTATTTGTTCTTCTCTTTCTGTGGCTGGACACTTTCATGTCAGCGTCCTGTGATGTTGAAGGCCATGCCCCTGTCCTTCTGACACCTCCAGACTGTAGATAGAGAGGGCAATTGTGTGACAACCCTTCCTAATGGGCCAGTTTAGAGCATTGCTTCCCTTCCATTGGTTACTTCCCTACGGCCAGCCATTGTGATGCATATGGGACCTTCTCTCGGGGGTTACGTGGAAATGTTAATTGGCCGAGATGGCGGCTTCCCGTTCCCTCCGCACGTACATATAACGGCCACGCTTCTTTGTCCTGTCACGGCCTCTCTTATTTAAAAGCTGTGTGTTCGCTCTTGCATGGCTTTACTGGACAAACAGTGATGGAAGGTAGAGGAGAACGTCTTTGCTGAAAGATGGGTGGACAGGAATCGAACCTGCGCTGCAGCAGCACTTGTGCACCGGCGGTAGTGACTCATGCCATTTTCAGACATATTATGCTGCTAAAACAACGTGTCGATTGCCGCAACTGATAGAATTGGTCAATTAAAAGCACCTGTAGCTTTTTCTGACGGTAGAATTCAGCTTGGGAACAGGACATTCAATGGTGTCTTCCTGACGGAACTGTAAACGTTCTGGTTTAATGTGCTACCTGGCGTATTTATTAGCAACAAGCAACAGGCATTCGATTTCCACGAAATACCCCGGCAGTTTATATTATGAACAATAATGCTCTTCTTAAGAGTGATTGGTCTGCACACAGGCAGAAGACAGGTGGGCTTTATTATTTGATTGACAGTTGTGGTTGCCTAGTGATGCACGCTAGATGCTGCGGTTCTTTCCAGATTAAGGACATTTTGTTCACAGGTGTCTCTGAACTCTGAAGTTTTTTTGTCACAATTTAAATACCTTAGTGTGCCCTTAAAGACAGACAACTCTGACGGTAACCGAGGTGTTTCCGAGGCACCACGGTCCCTGCGTCTGTCGCGCTGTCATGCCACCTCAATCCTCTAGAATGTTCTTCACGTGTCAGCTAGAAAAGTGCTGTTTCTGTGCTCTGAATCGATTTGACCTTCCAAAGTGTCGGCGTGGCAAGTAAAACACCAACCCCCGAGTCACACTGGAGCGCATCCCTTCATAAAACATCACATTAGCCAGACGCTAGCACAAACAACACGTTTGTATCCAGCTCCAGGTGAAAGACTCTCACCAGCACTTAGCATTTTACGTCACAGGCCGAACCCTGCACCTCCCTTGGAGACGCTGCGTTTAAACACAGTTTAGCCACCGTTTAACCAGCATGACTGTCTCTGCGTTGTGGCGCGGGCTAAGTAGAGCACCAGCGTACCCCACAGTTTCTGCTGAGGTCAGGTGGGCAAGCGGGCCATGGCACTAGGCATTTGAATAACGCACGTTAGTGGAAACATGCTCTTGAAGTCTTCGAAGCCGTCATAACGCTCAGGGAAAAGATGCGTTCTGTCTTCTAGAGCTTCTAGACCTTGTGAAGATGCTGGAGAAAGCAGGTACGGAGGTATCTATATCTACAGTGAAACGTGTCACGTATAACCTGAACGGCTGCTCTGCAAGGAAGAAGACACTGCTTGATAACAGTCAAAAAGCCAGACTACGGTTTGTAACTGCACATGGGGACATGGATCTCGGCCTGCAAGCCAAAGAAGACCATTCCAACCGGGAATTTTGCTGCTTTGCTGCGAGGGACTATTTTTTGATGACAGTGAGTGGTTGTGTAGGAATACCTGTTGGGTTATCAGGTTTTCCCCGGGTTATATAGCTTATATAGCTGTGTGTATTGGGTGAATACAGACTCCAGGTGGGTTACTAATTGGAGTAACCCCCTTGTGACCATTTCTCTGAATAAGTTAAACATGTAAACTATTTTGCCTATTACCACTGTTTTGTTTGTAATGGGTTTCAGATGGTTCGAATAACACAGTACTAAACAGCAGAAATATCCAGGAAGACAAACAGCTTCAGAGAAAAAAAGACTGACCAATGATTTACCAAGTCAGTCCAACTCTAACTCTATTCAGTCCATCTCAGCCCTGGTGCTGTTCTGTCCTCATGGCGTTGTGTTTCCAGTACCGAGGTGCTGTTCTGTCCTCAGGGCGGGGTTTCCAGCACCGTGGTTCGGTTCGGGGCGGACACACAGCTGTTTTTTGACCTCCAGAAATCAAGATGTTTTTCTGTCACATCTGCTTTCTCAATTATTAGTGGGGAAGAGAAGCCATGATGGAGAGAAGGAAGGGGTTAAAAAGAGGATTAAAGTGTGAGAGGAATGGAGGGAGGGAGGGAGGGAGGGAGAGAGGGAGAGAGGGAGAGAGGGAGAGAGGGAGAGAGGGAGAGAGGGAGAGAGGGAGAGAGGGAGAGAGGGAGAGAGGGAGAGAGAGGAATGGAGTGAGACAGAAAGAGAGAGAGAGACTGCACATGATCCTTTTAAAAGGGGAGGAGAGAGAGAGGGATAGCGAGAGACAGGGTGAGAAAAAGGTGAGAGAAAGAAGGTGAGAGGGCAGCAGAGGGAGAGAGAGGGAGAGAGAGGGAGGGAGAGGGAGGGAGAGAGAGGAACGGAGTGAGACAGAAAGAGAGAGAGAGACTGCACATGATCCTTTTAAAAGGGGAGGAGAGAGAGAGGGATAGCGAGAGACAGGGTGAGAAAAAGGTGAGAGAAAGAAGGTGAGAGGGCAGCAGAGGGAGGGAGAGGGAGAGGGAGAGAGGAATGGAGTGAGACAGAAAGAGAGAGAGAGACTGCACATGATCCTTTTAAAAGGGGAGGAGAGAGAGAGGGATAGCGAGAGACAGGGTGAGAAAAAGGTGAGAGAAAGAAGGTGAGAGGGCAGCAGAGGGAGAGAGAGGGAGAGAGGAATGGAGTGAGACAGAAAGAGAGAGAGAGACTGCACATGATCCTTTTAAAAGGGGAGGAGAGAGAGAGGGATAGCGAGAGACAGGGTGAGAAAAAGGTGAGAGAAAGAAGGTGAGAGGGCAGCAGAGGGAGAGAGAGGGAGGGAGGGAGAGAGGGAGAGAGGGGGAGAGGGAGAGAGGAAGAGAGAGAGGGAGGGGGAGAGATAATAATAGAATACACATCGAGGAAGAGTCTGTGATTGCTGCGTGGCGTTGATGAAGGATGAACAGAGGGGATTTGTATGTATTGTATTATATTGTACAGACACACACTCATACACACACCTCAGCTCAGTGTGTGTCCCCAATATGACCGGCACATGAATATGGTACAGACACACACTCATACACACACCTCAGCTCAGTGTGTGTCCCCAATATGACCGGCACATGAATATGGTACAGACACACACTCATACACACACCTCAGCCCAGTGTGTGTCCCCAATATGACCGGCACATGATTATGGTACAGACACACACTCATACACACACCTCAGCTCAGTGTGTGTCCCCAATATGACCGGCACATGAATATGGTACAGACACACACTCATACACACACCTCAGCTCAGTGTGTGTCCCCAATATGACCGGCACATGAATATGGTACAGACACACACTCATACACACACCTCAGCTCAGTGTGTGTCCCCAATATGACCGGCACATGAATATGGTACAGACACACACTCATACACACACCTCAGCTCAGTGTGTGTCCCCAATATGACCGGCACATGAATATGGTACAGACACACACTCATACACACACCTCAGCTCAGTGTGTGTCCCCAATATGACCGGCACATGATTATGGTACAGACACACACTCATACACACACCTCAGCTCAGTGTGTGTCCCCAATATGACCGGCACATGAATATGGTACAGACACACACTCATACACACACCTCAGCTCAGTGTGTGTCCCCAATATGACCGGCACATGTATATGGTACAGACACACACTCATACACACACCTCAGCTCAGTGTGTGTCCCCAATATGACCGGCACATGAATATGGTACAGACACACACTCATACACACACCTCAGCTCAGTGTGTGTCCCCAATATGACCGGCACATGAATATGGTACAGACACACACTCATACATACACCTCAGCCCAGTGTGTGTCCCCAATATGACCGGCACATGAATATGGTACAGACACACACTCATACACACACCTCAGCCCAGTGTGTGTCCCCAATATGACCGGCACATGAATATGGTACAGACACACACTCATACATACACCTCAGCCCAGTGTGTGTCCCCAATATGACCAGCACATGAACCATTTCCTCCAACCTCCTTCCATGGCCCCTCTGGAGATCAGTTTAATCAAGACAGTTATTGAATCCGTACTGACGCTTAGAAACGGCCATCTTCTAAATGTCTGATCAGGTAATGGGGGTGTCATCTGTCCTGACCCGTTCCTTATTTGTCATCGTCGTCTCCTGTCATTTTTGGAGCAGACAATGTCACCTTTGCATTAAGGTGTGGACTGATGGACTTTCTCTTCCCAGTGTTAAAATGTACAGCGCCTGAAACTGGACTGCCGTTTATGTGTCAATTTGTCCGACTGACAAAAACACTGGCCAGCTAGCCGAATGACTGTCTGACTAACTGAATGAATGTTACACTGGCTGGCTAGCTGACTGAGGGACTGGCTGGCTAGCAGATTCATGGTTTGGTAGCTGACTGATTGACTGGCTAGGTTAAATTGCTAGTGGGCAGTCTCTCAGAATCACTTGCTAGCTGACTGGTCGAAGTGTTGGCTGGCAGGCTGAATCGCTGGCTAGCTTACTGACTGGCTCGATCTGACGAGTGGCAAAGACAGCTATTGATTTTCATTTCTATTATTTTTGTTTTTCCGAGACAAAAGCCAGTGAGTCAATGACGTGTGTGTGTTTGAGCGTGTTTTAGTGTGCCGTTTCTCCTCAGCCTGTAGCCATACCTGACATCACATTACTCTAGAAGGATCAGATAGATACTATATAAAGCTATAACTCCCAACTTTGAACCTTCTATTTCCGCCATATTGTGTACACTTATCCCTTCCAAAGGATGGAAGACGAGGACGGGGATTTGCAACAGCTGGTCAATGGCTTGAATGTAGTCTGGCTTGAACATAGCGAATGAACGTTTTTATTATAAAATAAAAATGACTAGGAATTTGGCAAACAAATAAAATGCTTAATTTCACAGATCTGTTCCCATTGAGTCAATCTACCGAGGCAATGTGGGTTGATTTGGATGAATATGGCTGGATAGTTCTAGTGTGAGGCTTGGCTTGACTAGCCGGCCGCTAACGCATGCTGTTCCTCCCATATTACTCGACGTGACCAGAAAATCAAGGCCCGAGTCCCCCGTGGCTTTAGGCTGCTCATCTCCAATTCAGCGACACAAGCGCCGATGGCCTCGGATGCTCCTGGCAAACCGACAGTCACTCGCCCTGCCAGCTAGCCCCTATGCTACGTGCCCCTGTGGCCAGGGCACGGGGTTGTGTTTGTTTCAGAAGTTACCACAGACACATGCTTGAAACTCGGCCTTTGAAGTGTGAGCGTGCAACACAAAGCTGAAATTATTTCGTACTAAGGGGGACTAGTTGAGTGGACTAAGATATTAGTTCTATTGCTACTGTTAAGTGATATTATAGTAGGAGGTACTTGTCTAGAATAGATTTAAGATATTACTTCTATTATTACTGTTAAGTGATATTATAGTAGGAGGTACTTGTCTAGAATAGATTTAAGATATTACTTCAAGTATTACTGTTAAGTGATATTATAGTAGGAGGTACTTGTCTAGAATAGATTTAAGATATGACTTCTATTATTACTGTTAACAGATATTATAGTAGTAGGTACTTGTCTAGAATAGATTTAAGATATTACTTCTATTATTACTGTTAACAGATATTATAGTAGTAGGTACTTGTCTAGAATAGATTTAAGATATGACTTCTATTATTACTGTTAAATTTTATTATAGTAGTAGGTACTTGTCTAGAATAGATTTAAGATATTACTTCTATTATTACTGTTAACAGATATTATAGTAGTAGGTACTTGTCTAGAATAGATTTAAGATATTACTTCTATTATTACTGTTACATTTTATTATAGTAGTAGGTACTTGTCTAGAATAGATTTAAGATATTACTTCTATTATTACTGTTAACAGATATTATAGTAGTAGGTACTTGTCTAGAATAGATTTAAGATATTACTTCTATTATTACTGTTACATTTTATTATAGTAGTAGGTACTTGTCTAGAATAGATTTAAGATATTACTTCTATTGTAACAGGCTGATGTAGACACATCTATCTGATGGACCCTCTACTGTCGGCTCCTGTGGTCCTTTTCATCGGACTGTTTCCTCTCACCACCGGGGCAACAACAAGTGTTGATACGTATGTGTGTTCACCGTGTTTATGTGCTGCGAATGTCTGAGAGTTTTCTGCTCTGCCTTGTACACAGAACCTGCTGAAAAACCATGGTTGAGAAAGAGACAACCAAGGAAAACAAGGTGGAAAAGAAGATAGAAGACGAGGATAAGAAGAGGAGAAGGCGAACAGAACACCCCCCACCCCAACCTCATGCAGAACACCCCCCACCCCAACCTCATGCAGAACACCCCCACCCCAACCTCATGCAGAACACCCCCACCCCAACCTCATGCAGAACACCCCCACCCCAACCTCATGCAGAACACCCCCACCCCAACCTCATGCAGAACACCCCCACCCCAACCTCATGCAGAACACCCCCACCCCAACCTCATGCAGAACACCCCCACCCCAACCTCATGCAGAACACCCCCACCCCAACCTCATGCAGAACACCCCCCACCCCAACCTCATTTCCCCACCATACATTTCAATGCCCATGTTTGTGTTAAAGCCCAACCAGTCCCACCTCAGGTCCAGCCCAACCAGTCCCACCTCAGGTCCAGCCCAACCAGCTCCACCACCTGTCCAGCCCAACCAGCCCACCTCCAGTCCAGCCCATCAGCTCCACCACCAGTCCAGCCCAACCAGCCCCACCTCCAGTCCAGCCCAACCAGCCCCACCTCCAGTCCAGCCCAACCAGCCCCACCTCCAGTCCAGCCCAACCAGCCCCACCTCCAGTCCAGCCCAACCAGCCCCACCTCCAGTCCAGCCCAACCAGCCCCACCTCCAGTCCAGCCCAACCAGCCCCACCTCCAGTCCAGCCCAACCAGCCCCACCTCCTGCCTTTTCTCCCTCCATCCAGGTCTTGTTTTCAAGTGGATTAGTTTGACTTGTCATCTGAAGTGCATTGTCTTGATTTATATTGAAGTTACACTGGCACATCCTTCGGGGCTGAAATAAATCCCTCCAATCCTGCAGAAATGAGATTGAAGATTGCTCTTTGTCACACTGCGCCTCCCCACGCCCCTTGCTCGGGGTGCCCCCTACCCAGCATGCACTGCGGCTGTGGAGGTGCCTGATTGCGCCGTGTTCATGGTTTTATTATACTGCCGGCGTCCTTAAACCGCCACCGTGGAAATAGAGAGGGGTGTGTGTGTGTGTGTGTGTGTGTGTGTGTGTGTGTGTGTGTGTGTGTGTGTGTGTGTGTGTGTGTGTGTGTGTGTGTGTGTGTGTGTGTGTGTGTGTGTGTGTGTGTGTGTGTGTGTGTGTGTGTGTGTGTGTGTGTGTGTGTGTGTGTGTGTGTGTGTGTGTGTGTGTGTGCGGTGACTATACGTGTTGTTTTCATTTGTCTATATGAATTCGTTGGTGAGTGTGTCTTGTTCTGCATAAGTTTAACACCATGGCTGCTGTGATTTTTGGTGTGTGTGGGTGTGGGGGTGTGTGTGTGTGTGTGTGTGTGTACGCTCTGGGTGTGTGTGGGTGTGTGTGTGTACGCTGTGGGTGTGTGTGCTATGTGCCAGTCACAGAGCTCTAATAACGGTAGCTAGTTCAGAGAGCAAAGGTTGGTCAGGATGTTGAAGCACAACAGTTGCTGTAGCAACCGTTTGAAATAGCGTGAGTAAGTGAGCGTGTTTCATATTGAATCTGAATTGTGTAAGTTGGGCCATTTCCTAATTGTGTGGTCGGATAACATTCCCATGCGTGCGTTACTATGTCCGCATGTTCGTCTGTCTCTGTCTGTTTCTCTGTCTGTTTCTCTGTCTGTTTCTCTATTTGTCTGTCTGTCTCTCTGTGTGTCTCGGAGTTTGTCTCTCGCCGCCTCCGATTGACACTTATCCTCCGTTACCATGGTGACAGGCAGTTCGCTAGCGGCATGGCAATGTGCTGTGGAACCTTGAAGATAACCCTTAGGGTCAACCTGTGGAGAGGCTAAAATAGGTACAGCTGACACCCCTGTTCAATACTACCCCCTCCTTCCCACACACAAACACACACGCGTAGTCCAATACTGAAGTAAAACCCTCTACAAACACGCCGTTTGGTTTTGTTTACACATTTGTTACACATTGTTGTTGCACATTTGTTTACACATTTCACACGAGTCCGTATGTTGTGATGCACTCTTTTAACATGCGTGTTCTGACATATAAATACAATATAGATACATACGTTCAAAAGTTCGTGGTCGGTTAGAAATGTCCTTGGTTTCAAAGGAAAGCACATTATTTGTCCATTAAAATAGCATTGCGTTGATCACTGTGTAGACATTGTTTATTGTAATTGTTGTAAATGACTTTTGTATCTGGATACGTCCGATTTTTTTATGGAATTTCCACATATGCGTACAGAAGCCCATAATCAGCCACCATCAGTCCTGTGATCCAATTGAAGTTTATCATTTTAAAAGGGTAATTGATCATTTGAATACCCTTCTCTGTGATTATGATAGCAAAGATGAAAACTCTTGTGCTGATTAATGAGGGAAAATAATTGGACTTCTTAAGACAACGTCAGTATCTGGAGCATCAGCATTTGTGAGTTCGATTACAGGATCAAAATGGACAAAAACAAATAACATAAATACTAAAGGGGTTCTTGAAGAAGGACCCTTTAATTGGAGCCAATTTCCTCCTACAACAGGACATAAAAAAATGTCTTAAGCTGAACGAAGAGCCGTCCATTTTCATTTCGGAGAGATTCAATTCCCCCCCTGCATATGCTCACTAATGTTCATATCAAATATCCTGGATAAAGACGCCTGTCAGAAAAGAAAATTCATCCAGGATGGGGATCTGAAGGAAAATAAAGACCGAACAGCCTTCTACAGCAGTTACAGGTAATGTGGTACAAGTTCCTGTGCAGATGGGACAATGGTACATTATACGCATTTTGTTTTCCCATTCGGCGCAGTTCAACTGTCCGTCACCAGGAAGCGGAAGCTGCGTCACACCGACCAGCCACGGCCCGCTCAAACGAGCCTTGCGATGGAAGCCACAGAGAGTCCAACAATCACTTCGATGATGCTACAGAGTTCAGTGGCCGTGAGTGGAGCAGTGGTTCACCGGTCAGCCACATTAAGACCTCTGCGACAAAATGAACCGTTTGAAATCCAGTGATATGACCGAATTTGTCTGGGACTTCAATGCTTTTGCGAGACGCGGTGTACTGTGGTTAAAGGTGGTGAAAGAATTAGCCAATGTGCTGCACTACAAATGGACCACCCTAGGGGCTCAGACACACACACACACTGACACACATTTCACCTCTATTGCAATTACACCGTGCATTTCATTTGTACACACACCGTACAGTTTTCTTTTGGCAGACCGGTTCATTCTGCTACTCTGTGATCAATGCCAAAGCGCCAGAGAGCCAATAATGCAGCCCTGGATCGATAGAGCAGAGATGGCTGTCAATCTCATTTGTTTGGGGTGTGTTGCATGCTTGTGTGTGTGTTTGTGTGTGTGTGTGCATACATTGAATACATGCAATTTGTTCCTTGTCAAGTTGCTCCGATATTTCCTCCTGCATCCAACACGTTGACTACAAGAACTGAACTGTTCACTTACCATCTAATCGATCCAGACCTTGACATGTACCCCTGTTGTTATTATATATATATATCATATATATTACTGGGTGTGATCATAATGTTTGGGTGTTATTCTAATGTTTGGGTGTTATTCTAATGTTTGGGTGTTATTCTAATGTTTGGGTGTGATCATAATGTTTGGGTGTGATCATAATGTTTGGGTGTGATCATAATGTTTGGGTGTGATCATAATGTTTGGGTGTGATCATAATGTTTGGGTGTTATTCTAATGTTTGGGTGTGATCATAATGTTTGGGTGTTATTCTAATGTTTGGGTGTGATCATAATGTTTGGGTGTTATTCTAATGTTTGGGTGTTATTCTAATGTTTGGGTGTGGTCATAATGTTTGGGTGTTATTCTAATGTTTGGGTGTTATTCTAATGTTTGGGTGTGATCATAATGTTTGGGTGTTATTCTAATGTTTGGGTGTTATTCTAATGTTTGGGTGTGATCATAATGTTTGGGTGTGATCCTAATGTTTGGGTGTGATCATAATGTTTGGGTGTTATTCTAATGTTTGGGTGTGATCATAATGTTTGGGTGTGATCATAATGTTTGGGTGTGATCGTAATGTTTGGGTGTGATCATAATGTTTGGGTGTGATCATAATGTTTGGGTGTGATCATAATGTTTGGGTGTTATTCTAATGTTTGGGTGTGATCATAATGTTTGGGTGTTATTCTAATGTTTGGGTGTTATTCTAATGTTTGGGTGTTATTCTAATGTTTGGGTGTTATTCTAATGTTTGGGTGTGTTCATAATGTTTGGGTGTGTTCATAATGTTTGGGTGTGTTCATAATGTTCATAATGTTCATCTCCTACTCAGGGACATTCACCCTTCGACACCAGACTGACTAATCTTCATCTCCGTTAACTCACACAATAAACAGACACGGTAACGTAGTATTAACCACGTGCTTTAATGATGGTGGTATTGTGGGAAATATCAGGATGTGGAACAAAATGCGGCGTGGAGAGGTTAATGTGCTAGCTGGTCCAAGAGGGAATGTGAAGGGACTCTTATTTAGCAAATTGGCTAACTTGCTCTGTATCCTAACATTTAACCGTAACATCTTTTGGTCAGGAAAACCCCTAGAACATTAATTAATTTAATCGTAAACATCCCAACATCATCTTTTTTCGTATAACTCTCCTACTCTCTTGCTTCTCCAGCCCTAATGCTGTCCAGTCTCCGTCTCGTGTCTTCTACACTTTCAAATGATTCCTATCAAAGACTCTGAGAATATCAGGGATTGTGTTTCCATGGAAACGGCGCAGCTTTCTTTTGAATCAGCGAGACAGCTGGAAGGTGTGAGGTGGGAAAATGACATGGCACGTTCTGATTGCGTCCCCGTTGATTTCCAGGCATCTGTAATTACCGGGGGCAGGTTGAATGCGGGTGCGGACGGGATTTTCGAAATGGAAAAACGTCCGTCGGAATACTTCTGATTTCACAGCAGGCTAATGCTCGCCATCTACGCTCACAGAGATTTTCCCGCTTTCCTATCGCTACGACGCTACAATGCTACGATGCTATGCTCGGGTTCTGAATGTTTTTGTGTTCGTAGTGCCGAAGTTGCCCACGTGTTTTATCCGTTTTAACTTTTTCCGTCTGTCTTTCTCTCCTCTGTAATACTCAAAGACCTAGCACTTAGACAGCTAGCCCGGCTGACAGTGAGTCTAATTGCAGTGTGTGGCGTTGTCCCTGACAGACTGAATCGCGTGTAGTAGCAAAATCACCATCACAGAGCACGCGCTAATGGAATAGGCTTTGATTAAATTGTGTTAATGAGTGACTGTAACGGGTTGTTGGGTAATTGAATTACAACCTGTCGCATTCTCCAATGGGATGGCAGGAACCGCAGCTGCCGAATGTTTGGAAGACAGAAGAGGGAGAGAGGGAGAGAGGGAGAGAGGGAGAGAGGGAGAGAGGGAGAGAGGGAGAGAGGGAGAGAGGGGAGAGGGAGAGAGGGAGAGAGGGAGAGAGGGAGAGAGGGGGAGAGGGGGAGAGGGAGAGGGAGGGAGAGAGGGGGAGAGAGAGAGAGAGAGAGAGAGAGAGAGAGAGAGAGAGAGAGAGAGAGAGAGAGAGAGAGAGAGAGAGAGAGAGAGAGAGAGAGAGAGAGAGAGAGAGAGGGAGAGAGGGAGAGAGGGAGAGAGGGAGAGAGGGAGAGAGGGAGAGAGGGAGAGAGGGAGAGAGGGAGAGAGGGAGAGAGGGAGGGAGGGAGGGAGGGAGGGAGGGAGGGAGGGAGGGAGGGAGCACAGAGAATACAACTGGAGAGCCGGAAGAGGTAACCTGTCCATCAACATTAGCCATGCGGTATGTAAATTTATTTGGGGAATTTCATATTAACTTTCCCAGGTTTGTGCCTCGACACAATATTTCCTTAGAGTTCTACAGAAGGTTCCCTGGACTATATGGTTTGTGTATTTTGAATTCGCCACGCATTGTAGAGTGTATACATTATAAAGACAGGTGTGCGCCATTAAAAGCCATGTCCGATCAGTTGAACCTGTCACAGGTGGACTTCGTCGAGCTCTCGAGTATATATTTGTACGCAAACACAACAAATGGTACATACATGCAGCTTTACAAGGAAATATAAATACAAAAGGTTGCCATGGCTCCTGATGTGTCAAGCTCCGCCCTCTATTTCCCAGAGAGGTTTGGCGGGACTGTTGACCCCGGGCTCGTATCTCTCTCCCATCCTCAGACTCGCGGGCACACACACACACACACACCGAGACAGATAAAGGTCTCGTCCCCGAGAGGCACCAAGCGTCTCTGAAGTGGACTGGATTATCAGTCCCCTAGATCAGCTGGGCTGACCGGGAATCAGAGCCGAGGAGGAGGGCCGATGAAGGATGCTGTAACCATAGAGACTAGGGAGGAAAGTGCGGAGAGAAGGAGTGGATATAGGAGGGGGGGGGAGAGGGGCATTCAGAGGAGAAGTGGAAGGATGAGGAAGAAACAAGGCGAATGGAGGAGATGGGAGTGTAGAGAGCGAGGTGTGGAAGAGTGAATGAAAGGGAGAGTCCAAAATGAACAGCTTGAAGACGGGTCTGGCTTCTGTGTTGCATTACAACGCTGGATAAAAAAATTCAACATCCTGTTAATTCATTACAGCCCAATAACAGAGACTCCGGGGGCGGCCAAGCTCTTTTACTACTTTACTGTGTGGTGTGTGTCTGTGTGCGCGTGTGCATATTTCTGCAAGACATTATCACATTTCAGGGTGATGAGAATTGGCAGGTGGCGTATCGTCTTGTTACTGTAGAGAGACAACGGGCTGAATACATCATGTATGCCGACTGCGTTTGTGCCGTATTTTACGATGTCAGCTGTTTATTTGGGGCGTTTGGCGTTTCTCGACGCTCGTGTGACATCCAATCCTGATCGTCACGTGATCAAAAACAGGTCGAGTTCTGTTAAAGCGTTTAAATAAATAAGAACAAACAAATCAACTGCTTTCACCAGTTCATGTTTGAACCGCTCTCTTTTATCAAAGCCCCTGTCGATATCAGTATAGCGTCTCTGGTACAAATATGTTCTTTAGTTAGTTCATTCAATTGCTTGGCACATGTTAACCAGTAAGTAAGCATTTAGTTAAAGGCTACATCCTTAGCGTGTCCTGATCAGATGACAGTTCTCAGAACTGCTCTCTAACCAAACCCATACAGTGCTTTGACATCATCAAATTACATTTAATACATAAATATTGCCCTCTGCCCTCTTTATCAGCACTTCAAAATCACCAAATTCATGCCTTAATTTCAGATCACTGGGTGCCTTGAAGAACTGGTGTTGGTCCGATGCAAATGTAATCAATAATATATATGATTGTCAAGGCAGTAAATATGTTTCTATGTGACAAATGAGTTGCCACATTCACTAGAGATCATGTCAGTGGAAACCTCTAAAAAGTTATTCACTAGAATGCAAATACTGTCTTTAATGACCTCCCAGAGTATGTATCCAGATAATGTTCTGACAGGCCACAGTGAATATGGAAAGACAGTTCCTAAATGTTAATTTCCCTGGTCAGCAAATGGAAGAAAACCCACACTGCGAATGTTGTGCAGTCCCTAAGTTCATAGAAGATTAATTAGATGTGTATGAGCTGTTTTCCTCTCTAAATGAATGACAGGTGACAGTTTGAGCTCTTTTAAGGTCCTTTACGGGTGTCAGACATTTGCACACTGACAATAAAGAAACATTCTGGGGCAGTCGATGTTGTGAAATCTGTCTTTTGAAGCACACCGAATGCCTTTCTGGTTTTTAACACGCTGCTCGCCCAATCAGGAAGTCCTTACCAGAATCCTCACTCTCTGTAAGTATGTCATTCTCCAGCGTTCTACCTCAATTACACTCACAAGCACACAAACCGCTATCCACACCACCACATGGAGTCACGAGCGATGAAGATAGGTGTCTTTATTTAAATACTAACCAGACCCGGACGATGATGATCAACTCCACAACACTTCAGCGGGTCACCCGACCCACAAGCATGAGTGGAACCCAGGTGTCATAAATGGTGTCATTGTGTCAACTTCGTTTTGACTATCATGATAAGAAGTGTTTAAAGATTGTTTACTGCAAATAGGATCAACACTTACAGGAGGGCACCCATGCTGATTGGCTGTATACCAACACTCACAGGAGGGCACCCATGCTGATTGGCTGTATACCATCACTCACAGGAGGGCACCCATGCTGATTGGCTGTATACCATCACTCACAGGAGGGCACCCATGCTGATTGGCTGTATACCAACACTCACAGGAGGGCACCCATGCTGATTGGCTGTATACCAACACTCACAGGAGGGCACCCATGCTGATTGGCTGTATACCAACACTCACAGGAGGGCACCCATGCTGATTGGCTGTATACCAACACTCACAGGAGGGCACCCATGCAGATTGGCTGTATACCAACACTCACAGGAGGGCACCCATGCTGATTGGCTGTATACTAACACTCACATGAGGGCACCCATGCTGATTGGCTGTATACCAACAGTCCAGCTGTTCAGACTTATAGTTAGGAATATTTAGACTCGCAATAACAGGACTTAAGTAAGACTCCACATGTGATCAGTAGTTTAAGCATAGAAGAACATATTAGTATGACCCTAACGTAAAGGACCTTCAACATCTATATTAATTATGACAGTTTAAAATGCTTTTCAAAATCTGAATGTATAAGAAAATACAATAAAAGCCCAAGTAGTTGGAATTTCAAACATTCCTTTATTGTTAATTTCACCAACATGTTTTCCAAAAAAATAATAAATGATGGACATAGTAACAGGTGTGCTTTTACAAACACCCAACCTGAATCCGACAGAGCACACATGGACAAGTTGAACAAGATGAACAAGTTGATACACTGCTGGTAGGAAAAACTCCCTGAAGGTCCAATATAGGAAGAACCCTTGAGAGGAACCAGGCTCTGACGGGTGACCAGGCCTGTTCTGGGTGTGCTGGGTGAAATTATGATTGTGATAGTATGAATATGAGTTATGAAGGTCCAATATAAGAAGAACCCTTGAGAGGAACCAGGCTCTGACGGGTGACCAGGCCTGTTCTGGGTGTGCTGGGTGAAATTATGATTGTGATTGTATGAATATGAGTTATGAAGGTCCAATATAGGAAGAACCCTTGAGAGGAACCAGGCTCTGACGGGTGACCAGGCCTGTTCTGGGTGTGTTGGGTGAACTTGTGATTGTGATTGTATGAATATGAGTTATGAAGGTCCAATATAGGAAGAACCCTTGAGAGGAACCAGGCTCTGACGTGTGACCAGGCCTGTTCTTGGTGTGTTGGGTGAACTTGTGATTGTGATTGTATGAATATGAATTATGAAGGTCCAATATAGGAAGAACCCTTGAGAGGAACCAGGCTCTGACGTGTGACCAGGCCTGTTCTTGGTGTGTTGGGTGAACTTGTGATTGTGATTGTCTGAATATGAGTTATGAAGGTCCAATATAGGAAGAACCCTTGAGAGGAACCAGGCTCTGACGTGTGACCAGGCCTGTTCTTGGTGTGTTGGGTGAACTTGTGATTGTGATTGTATGAATATGAGTTATGAAGGTCCAATATAGGAAGAACCCTTGAGAGGAACCAGGCTCTGACGTGTGACCAGGCCTGTTCTTGGTGTGTTGGGTGAACTTGTGATTGTGATTGTATGAATATGAGTTATGAAGGTCCAATATAGGAAGAACCCTTGAGAGGAACCAGGCTCTGACGTGTGACCAGGCCTGTTCTTGGTGTGCTGCAGGTACTGTTCGGAGGACTCTTTGGCTTCAATATCCAATTAACTCCAGTTCCAAAGTAAAGAGGTCTGCTGTTGCTGTGCAGGGTGTTGTCACACAACTAGGAGAGGAAAGAGACAGAAGACAGTTATATTTTAAATTTTCCAAGGAGGCTTAACTTGGTTATAATTAATGTGATTGCTGTATTCTAGAGTTGGCTGTAACAGTAGCAGTTTGCCTGTTACCTCTGTGGGACAGCAGACAGAGTTACTGGGCCTGGAACTGGCACTCAGAGGTACTGATGGTCATACCTAAGTGAAACAGTGCAGATTAACATAATAGCAATTCCTAAAAAGAATGTTGTCCATGAAAGATATGTGTTTATATGAAAAGCCCTAAAACAACAGATCGACCCATAGAATAAAGGCAAAGTCATCTTAAGTTGATGGATGGGAGGTTAAAATACATATAAATAAAACATTTTACCCGGTTTGCTTCTCTTATGGGCAATGTCCCCGTCTGGCATCGTCAACTTCCTCTTCCTGCTAGTTGGAGTGGTGGAGCTCACTATTGGGAGAGGGTCGAGTTGGGCCTACAATTTGAAAAAAAACATTCTTTTGACTTCCCTTAGACGTTTTGCATTTAGCTATCTGTTTACTTTCCTAGTATGCTCAGAAATGTGTTTGTATACAATTAACTAGTCAGTTAGCAACCAGTCCATCACCTGACAACTAAGTAGGTTAGCTCTTGTCATTACAGTGCAAGATAGATTATATATGTGTTTTCATTAATTAACATATAAAGTAATGTAATTCATACACAGTATTTGGAGTCCAGATCAATTTTTAGGCCATTGAAAGCCTTGATCAATTGGTCCATCTTTAAGTTGTCACTGATGGCTGATCTGGATGTCTTCACAGGGCTGGAGGAAGACAGAGACAGTAGACAGTTATTTTTCTAATTTATCCATGGAGGTTTAACTTCACTATTGGCTTATTGTGATTGCAGTATTCTAGAGAGTTGGTTGTAACAGTAGCAGTTTGCCTGTTACCTCTGTGGGACAGCAGACATCACTGTTGGCTTGAACAGGGAAGTTTGATTCAAAGGACGGGCCTCCCTGTGTGAGTCAACAGTGGTACCTGAGGAGCAAAGCAGGAGTTTATGCAACAGGGGTTAGATGGAATCTCTGCTAGCCAACAGCTAGCATCTTTTAGATTGGAATCTTATTGGAAACAGTGCAGACTAAAAAGGCTTAACATAATAGCAATTCCTGACAAGAATGTAGTCTATAAAAGATATTTGTTCATATGAAAAGTCCTAAAACAACAGATCTACCCTTAGAATAAAGGCAGAGAGAAAGAGATTAAAGTAAATAATTATAGCAGGAGTTGAATTGGATGGGCGGTTTAAATACAGTTAAGTTAAAAATGTTACCCGGTTTGCCTTTCTTATGGGCATTGTCCCCGTCTGGCATCGTCAACTTCCTCTTCCTCCTAGTTGGCTGAGTGGTGGAGCTCACTGGAGGGAGGGGGTCGATTTGGGCCTACAATTTGAAAAAATATATATTTTGTACTCCCCTTAGACGTTTTGCATTTAGCTATCTGTTTACTTTCCTAGTATGCTCAGAAATGTGTTTGTATACAAGTAACTAGTCAGTTAGCAACCAGTCAATTAACTGACAACTAAGTAGGTTAGCTCAAATAAAAATTAAGTCAATTCTCTTTCTCGCTAATTGTTTTTTGATAAATCAGAATGTCTATTAAACAGATCCAATTAAACTATTTTAAAAGACCAACTGGTGTAAGATCAGACATCATCGCTAAACACAACCAACGTGTTTTTCCTGTTGAGACATGTTTGGGTGGGATATGGGATAATATCCAAACACAGTAATAGATGATTGAACATCCATGGTTGACAGATTTGGCAGTAAAACTCCATAAGCTCTTGTCATTACAGTGCAAGATAGATTATATATTTTTTTTCATTAATTCACATTTAAAGTAATGTAATTCATACACAGTATTTGGAGTCCAGATCAATTTTTAGGCCATTGAAAGCCTTGATCAATTTGACCATCTTTAAGTTGTAAATGATGGCTGATCTAAATGTCTTCCGGGCCGCCTTCTCCTTCAGGATCTCAGGTGACTTGTCCTGGAGCTGGCACTTAGAGATGGTGATGCTCATACCTAAGTGAAACAGTGCAGATTAAAAAGGCTTAACATAATAGCAATTCCTGAAAAGAATGTTGTCCATGAAAGATATGTGTTCATATGAAAAGCCCTAAAACAACAGATCTACCCTTAGAATAAAGGCAAAGTCATCTTAAGTGGATGGATGGGAGGTTAAAATACATATAAGTAAAAAATGTTACCCGGTTTGCCTTTCTTATGGGCATTGTCCCCGTCTGGCATCGTCACCTTCCTTTTCCTCCAAGTTGGCTGAGTGGTGGAGCTCACTGGAGGGAGGGGGTCGAGTTGGGCCTACAATTTGAAAAAATATATATTTTAGATGTTTTGTATTTAGCTATCTGTTTACTTACCTAGTATGCTCAGAAATGTGTTTGTATACAAGTAACTAGTCAGTTAGCAACCAGTCGATTAACTGACAACTAAGTAGGTTAGCTAAAGGTCAATTCAGGTCAATTCTTAGGCCATTAAAAGCCTCGATCAATTCATCCATCAGCAACTTTTCACTGATGGGTGAACTGGATTAAGTTAAGGATGCGGGCATATCCCAGGACTAGAGACACAGGGAACTACATCTCTGGAGGAATCACCTTCAGGGTGTCTAAAAGGACAGCTAAGGCCCTGGACAACTAAATACAGTAAGAGCATGAGAGACTCACCACAGACTTGTTTGCTTTGACGACCACGTCATCATTACAGGTACTCATCTTCCAGACTGGTTAAGACTTTCCTCATGCGATAAATATTTCTTGTCATTCACTTCGTGTTGCTCTCTTTCTGTTGCTGTCGATACTGAACCGAACACGCTTGAGTTCTAAGTTATATAGAGTCAGGAGTTCTATGGCTCCACTGTGATGTAATAAGGGCCTGACTGAGTAAAGTGTTGTCAGTGTAGCACGGCCTGATGTACATTAATGTGTATAATCTCACACCACGTATATGAACACTTGGAAATGAAATTACAAACAGTTTAACAACTTCAGTCAAACCCTTGTAAACAGTTAAACACTTAAAATACAAAACAAATGGAACTTTTACTGTGAACAATATATGAATACTACGTTTGTAAAATTCATGGTCACTTAGAAATGTCCTTGTACATTTTCTGTCCATTTAAATAGCATCAGATGAATGATAAATACAGTGTATACATATCTACATAGAAATACAGAGGTCCATTATCAGTAACTATCAGTCCTGAGTTCCACATTGTGTTTGATTTCCCTGTAAGGTCAAGATTCCTTATGGATATGAATTTGTGCCTGTTTTAACTTTTACAACATTTTTTAATGTAGTTTAGATTTTTACAATTATAGTTTTGATCTTTACAACTATTGTGTTGATCTTTACAATTATTGTGTCGATCTTTACAACTATTGTGTTGATCTTTATAACTATTGTGTTGATCTGTACAACTATTGTGTTGATCTTTATAACTATTGTGTTGATCGAACACGACCAAACACATGCTCACTTGTGATCTTGGCCGTCCATCACGTTCTTCCTTTCCCATTTCTTGTGTCGGATCCATGTGATCCCATTTTCAGATATTCACTGGTTCTTCATGACCTTAAGCTGTCAGTGTAATCACTCTGATACACACATGTCACATACACACGTCACATACACACACATGTCACATACACACACACGTCACATACACACACACACGTCACATACACACGTCACATACACACGTCACATACACACACATGTCACACACACACGTCACATACACACACATGTCACATACACACACACGTCACATACACACACACATGTCACATACACACGTCACATACACACACATGTCACACACACACACACGTCACATACACATACACACGTCACATACACACACATGTCACACACACACACACGTCACATACACACACACGTCACACACACACACACGCCACGTACACACACATGCAAATCTTATGTAAACAATTACAGAGTGCCCATATCTCCATGTTAGCTTTAGCTCATGTTGTCGTTTCGCTTTTGGCGATGTTGTGAATCCACAAGTTATTCTGAACATTCTGAAAATGTCCTCCTAGTGACATAAACACACGTCCTCAGACACTGCTCAGCATGAGTGGTGAAGGAAACGGTGTGTGTGTGTGTTTTCGTGTGAGCCTTTTTCCTACACGTGTGTGTAGTGACTAGTGAGCGGGAACGTGAGAATAAAAGCGAGACCACAGAGACCAATTAAAGTTGCACGTGCCGTTTGATTTGATGTGAACGCTGGTTGCCGGCTGCCATTTGATCTCTCCGTCAGGTGGCGTTCCTGTCTCAGGGCACCTCTTTCTCACTCTTCATCGTAGTCAAAGTCTCCATCTCTTCATCAATCACAGCCCATATTTGCCTGATCATCAACCCCATTAGCCACACCTTCACAGTGATGTCACGGTCTCTGGATTACATCACTACAAAATCAGAGAGCATGAGTGCTGAATTGTCACCTACATGATAATACACCATCCAACTGTTTTTGGGAAGCTATTCGGTCTCTTATAACACGTTACACTGGAAACGTAAAACACAATTCACATCGTGACATAAAAGGTTACTGCGACAAATTGAACTGTTTCAACACATGGAATTCCAATGTAACTTATAATGGAGATTATACTGATGTCATGAACGGCAAATGAGTGGTGCTATAATGATAATGTCAGATGAACTATATGGTCACACATGGTGTGTGTAGTGCAGACTCCTCTGTTAGGCCCTGACAGCTCGCCCAACATCTGCAGTGACATGTACTACTGAGACATGAGGATGTTTCAGAACATGATGGATTTCACTGATTGAACGAGTAGCCATGCACAGCTAATGTGTATATAAGCAGGTGTTAACAGCTGCACTGGGACCAGGCATAAGTGAGTGTGTGTGTGTGTGTGTTCCTACACTAACTGGGATATACTAGCGCTCTTATCTCTCTTTGTTTTCTCATTTTTTTCCTCCTTGTTTTTTTCCCTGGAAAGAACTTCTTCTTTCTTTCTCCCTGCTTATTTGTCCTTTCCTCGCCGCTGTACATTATTATATAATTAAAACGCAAGAATCTCGCCTGCAGAAGAAATCGGGGTGTAGGTTGAGTGGATGTTTGACTTTATAAATTGACTTCTGTCTAGATTTGAGGGAGGAACTTGGTTTTGTCACCTTTAGCTCTCCCAGGGAGTTGAGGTATTGTGATAATGTGGCCTGCCCTAAATAAGGACACGCCCTAAGCAAGGACACGCCCTGATTAGGAACCCGCCATGATTAAGGACACGCCCTAAGCAAGGACACGCCCTGGGTAAGGACAGGCCCTGGATATGGACACGCCCTGGATATGGACACGCCCTACGCAAGGACACGCGCTTCCAACACCCAGTTGGTTTCATGTAGAATGTCCAATCATGGGCAAGTTAGAATACCCTAAACCCAATGTAATTTTTACAAATAGGATTTTTGATGGGAGTGGTGGTCGGTTTCCCTCACTGTGGAATAAATCATCTCAATGACACACGCACACTTTGGCCTGGATGGCTCTACATCCGGACTTAAAGACTCACATAAACACACACACACACACATAAACACACACACACACACATACTATATGTACATACTGTCCGGATGCATAACAACACATTCTCGTTGGTGGAGAGAGAGAAGGCAGCGTTATTAGCTTTACCAGGGAGTATACAAGAGCCCGCTTTTCAAAAGAGGACTACCTGCAGATTTTGCATTGGATAAGATTAAATGCACAGAACTGGAATCACTACATCGGGACAAATCATTGACTTGAATGAGAACTGTCCTATTTAATTCTATTTCTGGTCAATTCATCCAATCAAAAGACAAAGTCCAAGAAGATATTGTTCAAAAGCGGATCAGCCACGACTTGTCCTCAGCCGTTCTTAGTGGCCAGGAGATTGACTATATTAATTTATATTAGGGAGCTATCAGTTCTCATCAGCGGGGGGTGAATGGGCAGTTGCAATCATAGCAAACAAAGAGCCATCTAAGGTCTTCTGCCCATCTAAGGTCTTCTGCCCATCTAAGATCTTCTGCCCATCTAAGATCTTCTGCCCATCTAAGGTATTCTGCCCATCTAAGATCTTCTGCCCATCTAAGATCTTCTGCCCATCTAAGGTTGTCTGCTAATCTTTGGTCTTCTGCCCATCTAAGATCTTCTGCCAATCTTTGGTCTTCTGCCCATCTAAGATCTTCTGCCCATCTAAGGTCTTCTGCCCATCTAAGATCTTCTGCCCATTTAAGGTACTGATGTTGTTTTTCCCTCCCTCTGCCCATAAGTGGCAGTGTTGTATCCACAGTAGCCTACATCCACATCTCCCTGTATCCGTTCTATAGAACGCCATTCCACATGCCCATGGATGTTTCAACACTTGACGGTCATGACCAATGGTGCCTCATAGGGCCTGTAGCTCCAATGGCGTCATTCGGTAATCCCAAACCGCCGATGAAATTGTCAGAACGGCCAGCTGTGCAACCGCACAGCGACAGTGTGACCAAGCGGAATCGATCTCGAACGCAAACCCTTACGCAGTCGCCGTGACAAAATCCCAGGAAATTAATTACGCTTATCTTTCGGATTCGTTCACTTGGTGACGTGGGGAATCAGCACGCCACGCTTTGGTCGCTCTTTCTCTCTCTCTCACTCTTCCTCGCCGCTCCCCCTCTTTCCCTCTCCTCATTTCCTTCTGTTCCCTCGCTCATTACCTGTCATATGTTTGTCTGCCTATTTCTTACTTAATTGGCCGTTCAACCCGCTTCATTAATAAACGGGACCGGCTGTCGCTACGCGGACGTGCTAGCCTCCAGTATGCTAAAGCTCGCTCTCCTCTGCCTCTCACCGTCAGCTGGACAACTCTATTTCTGTCCGCTTTCTCGACAGAAGACAGCTGACAGCGAGTGGCCTTAGGCAGGCTTAGCGGAACAATGCACTGTGTTATATGGGCGTTATGTATCTCATAGTGTGTTTTCAACACTTAAAGCCCCCTAGGCAGTTTTTCTTGTGTCTAAATTGTCACTTAACAGTTTGTCATCGTGTGCGCTCGTTCGTTTGAATCGTTACCGGAGCCTCTGTTGACCCCTGGAAAGCGTATCTTTTTTCGGGGGGACATTTGCTGAGCATATATTAAGACATTTTTATTGCATCCACAGCCCAGACGGAATGGTCAAGAGCCCTTGTCTAGGTGAACAGTCATTGGTCGGTTACAATCTCATTAACGCTCACCAGCCGAACATCGCATCTCATTTAAATATTATATGTTTTATAACGATGTGATATTACAGAAAACATGGTAACTTGGTTTTTGAACTAAATTTGACCTCTAAAAAAACAATATCACCGGTAGTGAATTTCTAATGATAACCTTAGATGTGCGTGTGTCAGTGTGCCTTGTGTATGACTCTGTGTGTGTGTGTGTGTGTGTGTGTGTGTGTGTTTCTCATTTTGCCACAGGTGTTAAGAGGAAGATAAATACGGCCCCAGATACGACACATCTCTCCAGCCTCTAGCGGTGTCTCCGACAACCCCCTTAATGTGTGAATGTCACTGAGCCGCGAAAAACATCGGACACGCCGTGTTTCATAGCAGGGGCGGGGAATTAAACCCCTGCACGTTTCATAATTACAACGCCCATCTCCCTGACGAACACAATCTCCGATGTATGTAGAGGTTTAACCATCTCTGTTGGGATGTTGGTACAATAACCCGGAACCCTCGTAGGGCCCCGCTGGGTAGGAGCTCTTTAGGACCTGTTGTGTATTAGCAGAAAGAATCCATCGCTAACAGTAAGGAGATGCAGTTGAGGAACTTCCAGAGTTTTTATTTTTGTCAGTTTCCATTCCGTTGGAACCGCACGTAAACAGGGAGACGAACAGGCAGGAGTCTTACAGGAAAGCAGCCGATGGTCCGGCCTGAATACCTGTCCTCTGTTAGTTGCCAGGCTGTGTGTACCGGAAGAACTAGTTTATAAATAGTGCACAAACACTTAGTAAACTTGCAGGTGCCTCAGGAGAGATGTTGGCTCATTCGCTCATCCGGGACTAGACCTACCAGTGCCTCTGTACCACAATGCCATGGGTTGTTGTGACATGCACAACAACAACACTACAGTCTACTAGACATATAACAACACTACAGTCTACTAGACATCTAACAACACTACAGTCTACTAGAAATCTAACAACACTACAGTCTACTAGACATCTAACAACACTACAGTCTACTAGACATATAACAACACTACAGTCTACTAGACATTAACAACAATACTGTCTATTAGACATCTAACAACACTACAGTCTACTAGACATATAACAACACTACAGTCTACTAGACATCTAACAACACTACAGTCTACTAGACATATAACAACACTACAGTCTACTAGACATCTAACAACACTACAGTCTACTAGACATCTAACAACACTACAGTCTACTAGACATATAACAACACTACAGTCTACTAGACATCTAACAACACTACAGTCTACTAGAAATCTAACAACACTACAGTCTACTAGAGATCTAACACCACTACAGTCTACTAGACATATAACAACACTACAGTCTACTAGACATATAACAACACTACAGTCTACTAGAGATCTAACAACACTACAGTCTACTAGAGATCTAACACCACTACAGTCTACTAGACATATAACAACACTACAGTCTACTAGACATATAACAACACTACAGTCTACTAGAGATCTAACAACACTACAGTCTACTAGACATATAACAACACTACAGTCTACTAGAGATCTAACACCACTACAGTCTACTAGACATATAACAACACTACAGTCTACTAGACATATAACAACACTACAGTCTACTAGACATCTAACAACACTACAGTCTACTAGACATCTAACAACACTACAGTCTACTAGACATCTAACAACACTACAGTCTATTAGACATCTAACAACACTACAGTCTACTAGACATCTAACAACACTACAGTCTACTAGACATCTAACAACACTACAGTCTACTAGACATATAACAACACTACAGTCTACTAGACATATAACAACACTACAGTCTACTAGACATATAACAACACTACAGTCTACTAGACATCTAACAACACTACAGTCTATTAGACATCTAACAACACTACAGTCTACTAGACATATAGCAACACTACAGTCTACTAGACATCTAACAACACTACATTCTACTAGACATCTAACAACACTACAGTCTACTAGACATATAACAACACTACAGTCTACTAGACATCTAACAACACTACAGTCTATTAGACATCTAACAACACTACAGTCTACTAGACATATAGCAACACTACAGTCTACTAGACATCTAACAACACTACAGTCTATTAGACATCTAACAACACTACAGTCTACTAGACATCTATCAACACTACATTCTACTAGACAACTAACAACACTACAGTCTACTAGACATCTAACAACACTACAGTCTACTAGACATCTAACAACACTACAGTCTACTAGACATATAACAACACTACAGTCTACTAGACATCTAACAACACTAGAGTCTATTAGACATCTAACAACACTACAGTCTATTAGACATCTAACAACACTACAGTCTACTAGACATCTAACAACACTACATTCTACTAGACAATTAACAACACTACAGTCTACTAGACATCTAACAACACTACAGTCTACTAGACATCTAACAACACTACAGTCTACTAGACATATAACAACACTACAGTCTACTAGACATCTAACAACACTAGAGTCTATTAGACATCTAACAACACTACAGTCTATTAGACATCTAACAACACTACATTCTACTAGACAACTAACAACACTACATTCTACTAGACATATAACAACACTACAGTCTACTAGACATCTAAGAACACTACAGCCTATTAGACATCTAACAACACTACAGTCTACTAGACATCTAACAACACTACAGTCTACTAGACATATAACAACACTACAGTCTACTAGACATTAACAACAATACAGTCTATTAAACATCTAACAACACTACAGTCTATTAGACATCTAACAACACTACAGTCTACTAGACATATAACAACACTACAGTCTACTAGACATTAACAACAATACAGTCTATTAAACATCTAACAACACTACAGTCTATTAGACATCTAACAACACTACAGTCTACTAGACATCTAACAACACTACATTCTACTAGACATCTAACAACACTACAGTCTACTAGACATATAACAACACTACAGTCTACTAGACATCTAACAACACTACAGTCTACTAGACATCTAACAACACTACAGTCTACTAGACATATAACAACACTACAGTCTACTAGACATTAACAACAATACTGTCTATTAGACATCTAACAACACTACAGTCTACTAGACATATAACAACACTACATTCTACTAGACATCTAACAACACTACAGTCTACTAGACAGATAACAACACTACAGTCTACTAGACATCTAACAACACTACATTCTACTAGACATCCAACAACACTACAGTCTACTAGACATCTAACAACACTATTCTACTAGACATGCCTCAGACTCAAATAATTGTTCCAATTTCTTTTAGATTTTTACAAGCTTTCAATTAATTTATTATTTAACCATGTATGTCTGTTATCAAACTATTTTCCCTTTTCATTGACGACCGGGAGAATGGAATTTAAAAGCTGAAAAAACAACACACAGAGCCTGTCACAAAGCAATTGTAAAAATAAGCAGCGAAGTTATTAACATTTTGTCTTGATCTGTTGCATGGATACATCTCAATGTGTGCAGTGTGCTCATGGAATTAAAATTCTCGGATCTCTGAGTCTGCCTTTAAACATCACAACAATGTTTTACCTCAGAACAGATGTTAGCTTAAGCTGCTCTATTCATCCAACCACTCGACTTAATCTTACTTTCCAGCTTGCTTTATTTAAATGGATGGCGTCATTTCAACGTTTGCCGGCTGATGACTGTGAAGGCGTCTTATTTGCCCATTTCATTTGGAAAATGCCTTGTTAGTTGACACAATTCAGAATTACAAATAGCTATTGCAGCTAGCCAAAGTTGTTGTGTGATTTACCCTATCGTTTAACTGGGTAATCTACCCCGGAAACACAAATATAAATCGGCATCTGTTTTGAAAAAGAGTTTGCTTCAGAAACCTCCACCCCTCGCTTGAGGCCATTTCAGATGTTAAGATGTTGAAGGAGTTGAATTGAAAGAATTGAATGAGTTGAATTGAAAGAATTGCATGAGTTGAATTGAGTGAAACATTGAGGCTGGCTTGCGAGTAAGTAAGTAAAAGTGTGTTTAATCAGCGTGTAAAACAAGTATTTTCCCCATGATTTAACTGATTTAACTTTAACTCAGTGGTCCATCTGTGAAATCAGGAAACTGTGTCACAATTAGGGATTAGTATCGAGACCCGGTTCTATTAAGGAACCGGTTCTATATTTCTCAATACCCGAAAATCAATACGTTCCGACCTTATCAATATTATCGACTTGTTTCACTCCAATAAAGTAAATAAACGCTAGTCATCTGGAAACCCTGTCTGCTTTAACTTCTCTCGTTTGACCCGCCAAACCAGGAACCCATTACACAACCTGTAGGCTAAACATATCCTTTTCCTAATATCTGAACTCTCAGTGTGTCTTGGGGATCTGTGGCTAATTACTAAAACGCTCTACGTGGTTGGCCATAATTAAAGATATCCAGGGATATCAATTTGCAGACAGACTGGAGACTTTGTCCCCAGTGGTTAATAATGAAATCACATTGCTTTAAAGCCCGCGCAATGATAGTGGTTAGAGACTTGTATTCCTGCCTCATTCAACAAAAGGAGTGTAGTAATTGGACGTATTCATATTTAATGAAGCCTTGTTTCACCTGGTATGTTGATAGAGAGCACATTAGAATTTACAGGAACCACATGGGGAATAGTGACAACGACGGGAAAGGGGATGTACTAGCCAGTTAGGCGGCCATTTTGGTACACGGGCCAGATTGGAAACGTAGCCAGGACATTTGGGTCAATGCTCCGGCTTTAGGGCTCGTGAGCCTTGGCGTCTAGAACCATCCGTTGTTTAACATTCGATCCGAAATACATCAGCGTCCATTGGAGCATTGTCCCTAATTCCTGCCCTGGGGCGATGAAACCTCCTTAGACCTGAGGTAAGACAGTTACATACTGGCCACTCTAACACCACTTTCCATAGCCAAAAGATGGTGCAAATGGCTACGGGAGTAGTGGCGTCAAACGGATACCATACAGACCGGAGGACGCATGCCCGCTGGCTGTAGGACAGACGGCACGCACACAGTTGGCAGACAGAGGCTACGCCAACATTTTGTGAAACTGGTCACAGGGTGATGCACCCCGGCCAACGCCACTTCCCACAGCTCTGCCAGTTCCATGAACATCTGGTCTCCGGTATTAGGAACGACCCGGACCAAACCCTGCTGAACTTGTCATGCAAGCCGGTGATGGTGTTTTAAGTTATTTTTTTCAAGCTATTCAATCCGACTGTGCGCTGAATTAACCTGTGGTAAGTGTTAGCCCGTTCGTCTTGCCTGCTGGCAGGGTTCCTACTCGTTTTAAAACCTCTGTGTTTATTTATTAGAACCGCTGGTTTGACCCTGCATGGGGCTATCGGATAAGTCTATTTAATTGGTGCTGTGACCCGGATTATTCAGTTGGACCCTGTGGGTAAAAGACTGCCTAAAGGTACTGCCTAAAGGTACTGCCTAAAGGTACTGCCTAAAGGTACTGCCTAAAGGTACTGCCTAAAGTACTGCCTAAAGGTACTGCCTAAAGGTACTGCCTAAAATACTGCCTAAAGGTACTGCCTAAAGGTACTGCCTAAAATACTGCCTAAAGGTACTGCCTAAAGTACTGCCTAAAGTACTGCCTAAAGGTACTGCCTAAAGGTACTGCCTAAAGTACTGCCTAAAGGTACTGCCTAAAGGTACTGCCTAAAGTACTGGCTAAAGGTACTGCCTAAAGTACTGCCTAAAGTACTGCCTAAAGGTACTGCCTAAAGTACTGCCTAAAGGTACTGCCTAAAGGTACTGCCTAAAGTACTGCCTAAAGGTACTGCCTAAAGGTACTGCCTAAAGTACTGCCTAAAGGTACTGCCTAAAGGTACTGCCTAAAGGTACTGCCTAAAAGTACTGCCTAAAGGTACTACCTAAAGGTGCCCCACAGGTGCTGAGGATGAAGATATAGCCTGACATCACACCCTATAATACAGCTTCTCAACACATGACAACTGTTAGAGTCCTGTCTGTATGTCCGCATCCTGATCTGAGGTCAGATCTGAGTTCATCTGGGCCCCTGATGCCCATCGGATGCTCATACTCCTTGGACTGCTCAACCGTACGTTCCTGGGATGGTAACAGGTTTCTCCTGGTCTGCCAATCACAGTCTGATCAGACTCACATGAGGCTGGATCATCTAGTCGAACGGGAACACACACGGTTGGAAAGCACTTGATCTAGTTAACATAATAGATCGATTGAAGCCACGACTGCAATGTACAGTGTGATGTGAAATCTGTAGTTGAGTCAGGCAATGTTGACTGGGTGCCTCCACAGCTGAATACAGGAACACCATAAATAGACCTCTTTTCTTTGACCTCGAGAGATCCAGCACATTAGAGAGTTTTGACACACACACACACACACACACACACACTCCACTTACTGAGAGAGTAAACAAGGCCACATTCTTCTTTCAGACATTGGTTCTGTGGAGTGTGAGACGTTGGCACTGGCGTCTGGTGTGTGTGTGTGTGTAAAAAAGTTGCCTTTTATACCTATAGATTTGTTTTTCTTCTTCTTTAACAATATTGACAGGTAAAGATAAGCTAATTTAACAAATGACACCTAAAGAAAGAATGCATTTTCATTGTGTGGAGAAAATATGTTCTGCCCTGCAATCAACAGCCGATGTTTTGTCCGTTTGGTTGACTGATCGTAGTGTGGCCATTTCTTGTTACTGTCTCTTTCATCGACTGGGAGGAATTTCTGCCCACTCTTTTTCGCATTACCGCTTCAACTGTGTCATGTTTGAGAGATTTCTTGCAGGCAATAGCCTGCTTCAAGTACCCCCACAGCATTTGGATAGAATGGAGATTTACGCCGTGTCCGGGCAGTGACATAGCCTTCCATTTTCTCGTTTTGTTACCATTCTCTGGTAACTCAGCGTGTGCATTTTGGGACATTGTTCGGATGCTAGATCCGTGCTTGGTTACGCTTTTTGACTGATAGCCTCACATTCTCCTTAAATATATCTGATTCAATACATAGTTTATGGTTGACTCAATGATGGCGAGTTGGTCAGGACCTGAAGCAGACCCAAACCATAATGCCACCTTCTCCATGCTTATCAACTGGTATAATGCCACCATCTCAATGCTTACCAACTGGTATAATGCCACCATCTCAATGCTTACCAACTGGTATAATGCCACCTTCTCCATGCTTACCAACTGGTATAATGCCACCTTCTCCATGCTTACCAACTGGTATAATGCCACCTTCTCCATGCTTACCAACTGGTATAATGCCACCTTCTCCATGCTTACCAACTGGTATAATGCCACCTTCTCCATGCTTACCAACTGGTATAATGCCACCTTCTCCATGCTTACCAACTGGTATAATGCCACCTTCTCCATGCTTACCAACTGGTATAATGCCACCTTCTCCATGCTTACCAACTGGTATAATGCCACCTTCTCCATGCTTACCAACTGGTATAATGCCACCTTCTCCATGCTTACCAACTGGTATAATGCCACCTTCTCCATGCTTACCAACTGGTATAATGCCACCTTCTCCATGCTTACCAACTGGTATAATGCCACCTTCTCCATGCTTACCAACTGGTATAATGCCACCTTCTCCATGCTTACCAACTGGTATAATGCCACCTTCTCCATGCTTACCAACTGGTATAATGCCACCTTCTCCATGCTTACCAACTGGTATAATGCCACCTTCTCCATGCTTACCAACTGGTATAATGCCACCTTCTCCATGCTTACCAACTGGTATGAGGCTCTCACCTAAAGGCACTGTTCGTTTTCACCAGACTCGGGGGCTGGCATTGCAGTCCTACAACCCCTCCTTCGCCCATCAGTCATTGCTGACTCATCTGTCATTGTCATTTCGTCCCTCCCAGGTGTTTGTCTGGCAAACATCAGTCGTGTCTTGATGTGTTTCTTTTCTGAGAGCAGCGGCGTATTCCTTCCTGACCTCCAGAGGAGGGCAAGTTTGTCTGGTCTCTTTCTGACAGTTCACCGATGCACGTCAACATTAATTGTGGCAGGACCCCGCTGGGGTTCGTAAATACTTCTATGAACATCTTTCTGTCAGCTCTTGGGCTGGATTTGATAGAACATCCTGTCCTATGTAAAAGTTGGGAGTTTTCATTTCTTAACCACTCCACGGATTTCATGTTAACAAACGATAGTTTTGGAAAACCGGTCAGGCGTCTCAAGGCATCAGTCAGGAAGTTCAAATGGGTTTTCCAAATATACAGTGACCCAAGCATACTTCCAAAGTTCTGGCAAAATGGTTGAAGGACAACAAATTCCAGGTATTGGTGTGGCCTTCACAAAGCCCTGACCTCAACCATATAGAACATTTGTGGGCACACTATGAAAAAGTGTGTACTAACAAGGAGACCTGCAAGCCTGACTCAGTTCCGTCAGGAGGAATGGGACAAAAATCACCCAGCTTATTATGGGATGCCTGCTGAAGCCCACCTGGAACGTTTCACCCAAGGTGAACAATTTAAAGGCAATGCCACCAAATACTAATTGAGAGTGTATTTAAAATTCTGGTCCACTGGGAATGTGAAATAAATGCTGAAATATTATCAATATCATTCCGACATTTCCCGTTCTTAAAGTGGTGAGACTATCTGACCTAATAACTGAAAAATATTTAGAACATTAAACGTCAGAAATTGTGAAAAGCATTTGGCAATGGTGCATGTAATGTTTAGCCAGGGTGTCTGGCAATCTCTGACTTAAACCTTAGCTTGCAAGTGGTCGGGAATTTTCTCCATCTGCTGTTGATCCGTCGAGCGGTGCAATAATTTACTTCGGATTGCTTGGAAATGGCTTCCTAACCTCTCCCAGGCACAAGGGCATAAATATTATTTCCTCTGATTGCCTCAGATAGGACTTTTGATCTTGGCATGATGTGTGAGTATCTATATCTGTATGTGTTTGAGTGACAGTTTGTCTCCTATATTAGCGTGCTGTGTGATAAATTTCGCCCACTTTATTTTTGTCATTTGATGCATGTTCCTAACATATCTTCAGTCACCAAATGACCTATATATATATTTATATATATATATATTTATATATATATATATATATTTATATATATATATATTTATACACACGCATGCCAAAGCTCACTTATGTTAACACAACCAGATGACCGATATTCACATCCATTTACAGATGTACATAAACACACACCTACCTCAAGACTTGTATATTGCTCTTAAAACTGGAAGGAACGAATGGAAGTACAACCGTTGTTTTGTATTCAACTACGTTTCATTTGTGTGTCTTCCATTTTTGTGTCTGGGCTGCAATTATCGGATTATTCTTTTGATTCAATATGAACCTCGTTGATTTGCTCGTGAGCCAACATTTTATTGTTTGTGATCTCTTTAACAAACACGATACCTTCTTGATTGTTTTCGTTTTACTCTGCATTTCTTGCCGGAACAATTTTTTGTCTTCTTCCGTTAACAATTGTTTATAATGACCTGTCCGAAGCTCCCAGGTATTGGCTGAAATGCCCCGGATGGGGGAAAACTCTTTTTTTTAACGCGTCTGTAGAAATGTGACTGCCCGTTCAGAGATAAAACCCACCGTCTCCATTGGTAACGTCCCCAGAAAGGAACAAAACTGTAACTATTGGCTGTTGGACGCGATGTCATCTGATACATTTAAAATGTTTACGCATTTCAGGCGCTGAAATTAAAGCAACTTTGAAAACTGATATGATATATATATATATATAGGGTGAAGGACGGCCATCGACTAACAGTCTGGTTTCAAGCTCGGTGAAGTGGGAGGAGAACTGACACTCTTCAGAGCACAAGGTTACTGTAATGCTCACCCGTCTTTTCCAAAGTGTGCACTCTCACAAACGAAACTGACAAGTCACGCCCTCATATCTGCTTATATCTTCTGATGAAAACGCAATGGGACTTCTCTCACTCACCTCTGCTTTCTGCTTTCCCTTCCGTTCCTGACACTGTTGGGCAACTCCAGTAGCCAGCCTCCATAAGTGTCGTGCACAGGACAAACCAAGAACATTGGAATGAATCAAGTCACGTGGGTGAGCATCCGTCAATCATCTTCACCTCCTCCACCATGGCCTGGTTTAGATGTGTCCTTGTCCCATTGACCTGGTTTAAATGTGTCATAGTCCTTTTGGCCTGGTTTAAATGTGTCTGTGTCCCATTGACCTGGTTTAAATGTGTCTGTGTCCCATTGACCTGGTTTAAATGTGTCTGTGTCCCATTGACCTGGTTTAAATGTGTCTGTGTCCCATTGACCTGGTTTAAATGTGTCTGTGTCCCATTGACCTGGTTTAAATGTGTCTGTGTCCCATTGGCCTGGTTTAAATGTGTCTGTGTCCCATTGACCTGGTTTAAATGTGTCTGTGTCCCATTGACCTGGTTTAAATGTGTCTGTGTCCCATTGACCTGGTTTAAATGTGTCATAGTCCTTTTGGGCCTGTTTTAAATGTGTCATAGAACTCTGCTCCTTCCACTAGATGCACGATACCTTCATGTAGACATTATATACACACTGCTCACATCCCATTAGTTTACACACACACCAGGCACCAGCATGTCAGCTCTGATTGATGCACACAAATACACAGACTGTATATATGCAAATTAGTAGCATATTTCTCTTTCCATTATACTGTATGGAACGCGTGCCTGACAGAATAACAAAACGTACGCTTGAGTGCATAAGCAAAGAAACATTTAAACGCAATAACGGATTATCCACGATAACACCTCGGCGCCATTAAGCACCGGTGTAAAAGGAATTAATGCTAACGCCGGTCGCGGCTAACAGTTCCAGCCTCAGGACCTGGGAGGCTGCTGAGTCATTCTTCTGTCATAAGCGGAGCACTAAAAGCCTTCGGCCAGCCCCCAGTGACCGTCCACGACTCCAAATCGGCAGGTCTCGTCGGTCCGGTTCAGATGCAGGTCGTCCCCGCCTAGTGACGCGGCCTCGTCACGAAACTGTCACTGGCACGTTCAGCTGAGGAACATTGTCAGCGGGCTACCGCGCGGACATTTGTAATAGTGAAATGTAAGGCAGCCGTGGAAGTTACTGCCCTCGGTGTGTCACTGCTCGAGCACACGAAGGCACAGGATTTACACAGGGACACTGGTACATTCATATGAGATTTACACTACATCGTATAGGGCCAGTTCATTATACCCCAAGTCTGCTACATCCAGTTCTTAGCTAACACCTGCACTCGTTTGGCTCCCACCTGGTTCTCCACTAATAGTTAATCTACCACGGCTTCAGAACCCCCTGATTACATTAACCAAGTAATAAGCAATCAAGCTCCACTTTGGCAGGTAGTTGTTTCGGTATGTTTACATTTAGGAAATGCATCAGACACTCTTATGTGGGAGAAATCGCGTACGTTTTGAGCCGAGCCACACAATCGGCAGTCGTTTTTTATTTCTTCTTTATTAGGATAATAAATCGGTGTGTGTGTTTTTCCCGTTCCGCGCACGTTTAGCCGTCGTTTGTTGTTATTGTTTCAAATAGATAAGCGAAAGGACTTTTATTTCCTCTTAGAGGGGCGAGGAGTGAGCGACGGAGTAAAATGAAGCCAGAGAGAATACGAAAGAGTGATGAGAGTAAACGGGATGGGCAATAGGAGACGACTGAAATGATAGATGAAGCTCTGAATTGAGTCGACCACAGAGCGCCGGGAAGGAGATAAATGACCTGGCAATGAGTGAAAATTAGGATTTTATCGCCCATTTTTTCCGTTCGCGCCAACGACACCCGGCCACCGCTGAATCGCGCAAGCGGGCGCGTTTCCCTCGCCGGGAGTTAACCGAATGTGTCTCCCTCCCTCGCGCCCTTAGAGTTAGCGTGTTTGACTGGCCCCGGGGAGACGTTAGAAGAATCTCTCCCCCGCTGCACGTCTGTTGGAAGAGCCTGTAGGTTTTTGTGTGGATCTCTTAGCATTTGACCTACCTAACCCTGGGATGTGTGTGTGTGTGTGTGTGTGTGTGTGTGTGTGTGTGTGTGTGTGTGTGTGTGTGTGTGTGTGTGTGTGTGTGTGTGTGTGTGTGTGTGTGTGTGTGTGTGTGTGTGTGTGTGTGTGTGTGTGTGTGTGTGTGTGTGTGCGTGTGTGTGCGTGTGTGTGCGTGTGTGTGCGTGTGTGTGCGTGTGTGTGTGCGCGTTCGGTGACGGAGCGTTTTGTCATCCCGGTTTTAGTGTACACACGGAGTCCCCGCGAAGAAGGCGAATCCTCGCGACAAGTCGGTTGCCGCAAACGACGACGAAAACACAATTTCCGGCATATTCCAGGCTCAGATGAGGGCTTTGTCAACACAACTCTGATGTTGTCAGTCCGACCAGGACCCAGTCCAGTGGTAGGTTGGGTCCTCATTTAGTGTCTGGTTTTATTGCCCCAATCCCAACACACCCTAGAAACCACAACTCTACATGTCTGTAATAGCACTCCACCATTGTCCCTGATGGCTAGTGTTCACACCGTATATCAATGTTCACAAGACACGACAAACGTCTAAAATCAAAGTATGTCTGGCGTGAAGCCTCGTCTGGGTGTGTGCGTGTCTGTGTGTGCGTGTGTGTGTGTGCGTGTGTTTGTGTGTGTGCACGCTTGCGTGTGGCTGAGGCGCGTTTTTGTGTTTGTGTGTTTAAAAGGACTCTCCCGCAGATATAATTACAATGCTCCAGGGTTAAGGTGAACTATGTAGCTCTCAATTCCTTTCCCACAATCCCCTGTCCCACCCCGTCCCATACTGTAAGCCGATCCGTCGCTCCCATCTCGGGAAGTCATTTAGGGATTAACTCATTCCCACAGTCCGGAGCGTTGGATGTCCACAGATGAGCACCGGGTAAGTAGGCGCGTGTCCACCGGGGGAAGCGAATGTGATGGGACTGCGACATCATCACTTCCTGTTTCTAAAGTGCCCTGCAGTCTTTACCAATAACACCTGACAGAACGATTACTCATCCAGGTTGCGCTGGGGTGCAGAATGTTTTGGGCATAAAGAGCAGTGACGGCCTGTTCCTGGAGCAGTTCTTCGGTACTAATGTGACGCCGTTCACCCGTGTGGTATTCTGTAGGATGCAGGGATACGGCTGTACAGTGAACACCCCTGTAGAGCTGACATGGAGTACACACAGACAGAGTGTATCTTCACATATACTGTATTTAATGTAGCCACATGCCCATATCTTCACAGGTACTGTATATAATGTAGCCACATGCCCATATCTTCACAGGTACTGTATATAATGTAGCCACATGCCCATATCTTCACAGCTACTGTATATAATGTAGCCACATGCCCATATCTTCACAGTTACTGTATAGAATGTAGCCACATGCCCATATCTTCACAGTTACTGTATATAATGTAGCCACATGCCCATATCTTCACAGTTACTGTATATAATGTAGCCAAATGCCCATATCTTCACAGCTACTGTATATAATGTAGCCACATGCCCATATCTTCACAGTTACTGTATAGAATGTAGCCACATGCCCATATCTTCACAGTTACTGTATTGAATGTAGCCACATGCCCATATCTTCACAGATACTGTATAGAATGTAGCCACATGCCCATATCTTCACAGGTACTGTATAGAATGTAGCCACATGTCCATATCTTCACAGGTACTGTATTGAATGTAGCCACATGCCCATATCTTCACAGGTACTGTATATAATGTAGCCACATGCCCATATCTTCACAGGTACTGTATATAATGTAGCCACATGCCCATATCTTCACAGCTACTGTATATAATGTAGCCACATGCCCATATCTTCACAGTTACTGTATAGAATGTAGCCACATGCCCATATCTTCACAGTTACTGTATATAATGTAGCCACATGCCCATATCTTCACAGTTACTGTATATAATGTAGCCAAATGCCCATATCTTCACAGCTACTGTATATAATGTAGCCACATGCCCATATCTTCACAGTTACTGTATAGAATGTAGCCACATGCCCATATCTTCTAAGTTACTGTATTGAATGTAGCCACATGCCCATATCTTCACAGATACTGTATAGAATGTAGCCACATGCCCATATCTTCACAGGTACTGTATAGAATGTAGCCACATGTCCATATCTTCACAGGTACTGTATTGAATGTAGCCACATGCCCATATCTTCACAGGTACTGTATATAATGTAGCCACATGCCCATATCTTCACAGGTACTGTATATAATGTAGCCACATGCCCATATCTTCACAGCTACTGTATATAATGTCGCCACATGCCCATATCTTCACAGGTACTGTATGTAATGTAGCCACATGCCCATATCTTCACAGTTACTGTATATAATGTAGCCACATGCCCATATCTTCACAGGTACTGTATAGAATGTAGCCACATGCCCATATCTTCACAGGTACTGTATAGAATGTAGCCACATGCCCATATCTTCACAGGTACTGTATAGAATGTAGCCACATGTCCATATCTTCACAGGTACTGTATATAATGTAGCCACATGCCCATATCTTCACAGGTACTGTATATAATGTAGCCACATGCCCATATCTTCACAGGTACTGTATATAATGTAGCCACATGCCCATATCTTCACAGCTACTGTATATAATGTAGCCACATGCCCATATCTTCACAGTTACTGTATAGAATGTAGCCACATGCCCATATCTTCACAGTTACTGTATAGAATGTAGCCACATGCCCATATCTTCACAGTTACTGTATTGAATGTAGCCACATGCCCATATCTTCACAGGTACTGTATATAATGTAACCACATGCCCATATCTTCACAGGTACTGTATATAATGTAGCCACATGCCCATATCTTCACAGGTACTGCATTGAATGTAGCCACATGCCCATATCTTAACAGGTACTGTATTTAATGTAGCCACATGCCCATATCTTCACAGTTACTGTATAGAATGTAGCCACATGCCCATATCTTCACAGGTACTGTAAAGAATGTAGCCACATGCCCATATCTTCACAGGTACTGCAATAAATGTAGCCACATGCCCATATCTTCACAGGTACTGTATATAATGTAGCCACATGCCCATATCTTCACAGGTACTGTATATAATGTAGCCACATGCCCATATCTTCACAGCTACTGTATATAATGTCGCCACATGCCCATATCTTCACAGGTACTGTATGTAATGTAGCCACATGCCCATATCTTCACAGTTACTGTATATAATGTAGCCACATGCCCATATCTTCACAGGTACTGTATAGAATGTAGCCACATGCCCATATCTTCACAGGTACTGTATAGAATGTAGCCACATGCCCATATCTTCACAGGTACTGTATAGAATGTAGCCACATGTCCATATCTTCACAGGTACTGTATATAATGTAGCCACATGCCCATATCTTCACAGGTACTGTATATAATGTAGCCACATGCCCATATCTTCACAGGTACTGTATATAATGTAGCCACATGCCCATATCTTCACAGCTACTGTATATAATGTAGCCACATGCCCATATCTTCACAGTTACTGTATAGAATGTAGCCACATGCCCATATCTTCACAGTTACTGTATAGAATGTAGCCACATGCCCATATCTTCACAGTTACTGTATAGAATGTAGCCACATGCCCATATCTTCACAGTTACTGTATTGAATGTAGCCACATGCCCATATCTTCACAGGTACTGTATATAATGTAGCCACATGCCCATATCTTCACAGTCACCAGCCTCCTACAGGAAGATTGTATTTTCACACAGCATCAGTTGGGCGCTCGTTTAACGTAACGAGTTGAAAACAACTTGCATTGCCTTAAAGGTTAGCAACATCTATTTTGGATCAGCTTCTCTTTGCGGCATCATTTTTACCCACAATACCGTTTGCCTTTGTGTGTTCAAACGGCGCCCATCTGCGGAATGTGGTCATGAGGCTGATCATAATTAAAGACCAGTGTTTTTCCTTTTCTCTTATTTAATTATCTGTCACTCTTGATTTCCCCTTTCTGTGTTCTCTCTCTCACGCTTACTCTCTATATACAATAGCTCTCTCTCTCTCTTCTCCATCCCTCTCTTCCCCTCATCCCCCTTCCCCATTGGATACTGGACAACCCCTGCATACCAACTTATTTTAAGCCGTGTTATGGCCCCGTTCGACAGCAAATGTTTTTTTAAGTGACGGTTTGAAAGTGGAGACAGTGGCACTAAGATTTGAGTGTTTTACATTTTCGCTGGATTAAGACTCCACGTAAAGGCCGTTCCAAATGTCGAGGGGGCATCTTTTTGTGACTGTAAAATGCATGGATTGGTCAAACATTTTAAAAATGCCTTTAGGAATGCGCGTGTCACGATCGTCCTTAGATGAAGTGCGTGTAGAGCAGTGAGGAACATCACATTTGTGGTGGGTTTTAGTCATATAATACAAACGTGGAACACAAACGGAAAAACAAACCCTGAACTGAAAAGAAAACGCGCTCACACAAAGCGACATATATATTCTATAAAAACACACAGTGCACGACTTCACAGGTGAACGACTGCATACAAAAACACTCACCTACATGGAACGTAACTTACAACAACACCAAGCACCCGTGACACGAACCAGGGAACTCAAATAGCTCAGTGATTAACTAACCTATACCGGGTGCTTAGCTAAACCCAAAACAGCTGTGCTCCTAATCAACACAATACACAGAAGTGCACTCCCCTACACACCCTGTGTTGAACACAACTCACCAATCTGTTACAGCGCTGCAATTGCGATAATAACCATGAAATTTTAGTAAACTCGGAGTCACATAATAACATCTGGGGTCCTCCGACAACAATTTACTGTAACAACAAATTTTCAAGGCCACAGAGGAAATTACTAAGTACTAAGACTGGAGTGTATGACCCTGGACTAGAGTGTATGACCCTGGACTGGAGTGTGTGAGTCCAGACTGGAGTGTATGAGTCCAGACTGGAGTGTATGAGTCCAGACTGGAGTGTATGAGTCCAGACTGGAGTGTATGAGCCCGGACTGGAGTGTATGAGTGCAGACTGGAGTGTATTAGTCCGAACTGGAGTGTATGAGCCCGGACTGGAGTGTATGAGTCCAGTCTGGAGTGTATGAGTCCAGACTGGAGTGTATGAGTCCAGGCTGGAGTGTATGAGTCCAGGCTGGAGTGTTTGAGTCCAGACTGGAGTGTATGAGTCCGTACTGGAGTGTATGAGCCCGGACTGGAGTGTATGAGTCCAGACTGGAGTGTATGACCCTGGACTAGAGTGTATGACCCTGGACTAGAGTGTATGAGTCCAGACTGGAGTGTTTGAGTCCAGACTGGAGTGTATGAGTCCGGACTGGAGTGTATGAGTCCGGACTGGAGTGTATGAGTCCAGACTGGAGTGTATGACCCTGGACTGGAGTGTATGCGTCCAGACTGGAGTGTATGACCCTGGACTAGAGTGTATGCGTCCAGACTGGAGTGTATGAGTCCAGACTGGAGTGTTTGAGTCCAGACTGGAGTGTATGAGCCCGGACTGGAGTGTATGAGTGCAGACTAGAGTGTATGAGTCCGAACTGGAGTGTATGAGCCCGGACTGGAGTGTATGAGTCCAGACTGGAGTGTATGACCCTGGACTAGAGTGTATGACCCTGGACTAGAGTGTATGAGTCCAGACTGGAGTGTTTGAGTCCAGACTGGAGTGTATGAGTCCGGACTGGAGTGTATGAGCCCGGACTGGAGTGTATGACCATGGACTAGAGTGTATGACCCTGGACTAGAGTGTATGAGTCCAGACTGGAGTGTTTGAGTCCAGACTGGAGTGTATGAGTCCGGACTGGAGTGTATGAGCCCGGACTAGAGTGTATGACCCTGGACTAGAGTGTATGAGTCCAGACTGGAGTGTTTGAGTCCAGACTGGAGTGTATGAGTCCGGACTGGAGTGTATGAGCCCGGACTGGAGTGTATGAGTCCAGACTGGAGTGTATGACCCTGGACTAGAGTGTATGACCCTGGACTAGAGTGTATGACCCTGGACTAGAGTGTATGCGTCCAGACTGGAGTGTATGAGTCCAGACTGGAGTGTTTGAGTCCAGACTGGAGTGTATGAGTCCGGACTGGAGTGTATGAGCCCGGACTGGAGTGTATGAGTCCAGACTGGAGTGTATGACCCTGGACTAGAGTGTATGACCCTGGACTAGAGTGTATGACCCTGGACTAGAGTCTATGCGTCCAGACTGGAGTGTATGAGTCCAGACTGGAGTGTTTGAGTCCAGACTGGAGTGTATGAGTCCGGACTGGAGTGTATGAGCCCGGACTGGAGTGTATGAGTCCAGACTGGAGTGTATGACCCTGGACTAGAGTGTATGACCCTGGACTAGAGTGTATGAGTCCAGACTGGAGTGTTTGAGTCCAGACTGGAGTGTATGAGTCCGGACTGGAGTGTATGAGCCCGGACTGGAGTGTATGAGTCCAGACTGGAGTGTATGACCCTGGACTAGAGTGTATGACCCTGGACTAGAGTGTATGACCCTGGACTGGAGTGTGTGAGTCCAGACTGGAGTGTATGAGTCCAGACTGGAGTGTATGAGCCCGGACTGGAGTGTATGAGTCCAGACTGGAGTGTATGAGTCCAGACTGGAGTGTATGAGCCCAGATTGGAGTGTATGAGTCCGGACTGGAGTGTATGAGCCCAGACTGGAGTGTATGAGTCCAGACTGGAGTGTATGAGTCCGGACTGGAGTGTGTGAGCCCGGACTGGAGTGTATGAGTCCAGTCTGGAGTGTATGAGTCCGGACTGGAGTGTATGAGTCCAGACTGGAGTGTATGAGTCCGGACTGGAGTGTATGAGTCAGGACTCGAGTGTATGAGTCCAGACTGGAGTGTATGAGTCCGGACTGGAGTGTATGAGTCCAGACTGGAGTGTATGAGTCCGGACTGGAGTGTATGAGCCCGGACTGGAGTGTATGAGTCCAGACTGGAGTGTATGAGTCCGGACTGGAGTGTATGAGCCCGGACTGGAGTGTATGAGTCCAGAATGGAGTGTATGAGTCCGGACTGGAGGGTATGAGTCCGGACTGGAGTGTATGAGTCCGGACTGGAGTGTATGAGTCCGGACTGGAGTGTATGAGTCCGGATTGGAGTGTATGAGTCCGGACTGGAGTGTATGAGTCCAGACTGGAGTGTATGCGTCCAGACTGGAGTGTATGAGTCCGGACTGGAGTGTATGCGTCCAGACTGGAGTGTATGAGTCCAGACTGGAGTGTATGCGTCCAGACGGGAGTGTATGAGTCCAGACTGGAGTGTATGAGTCCAGACTGGAGTGTATGCGTCCAGACTGGAGTGTATGCGTCCAGACTGGAGTGTATGAGTCCAGACTGGAGTGTATGCGTCCAGACTGGAGTGTATGAGTCCAGACTGGAGTGTATGCGTCCAGACTGGAGTGTATGCGTCCAGACTGGAGTGTATGAGTCCGGACTGGAGTGTATGCGTCCAGACTGGAGTGTATGAGTCCAGACTGGAGTGTATGCGTCCAGACTGGAGTGTATGAGTCCAGACTGGAGTGTATGAGTCCAGACTGGAGTGTATGAGTCCAGGCTGGAGTGTATGAGTCCAGACTGGAGTGTTTGAGTCCAGACTGGAGTGTATGAGTCCGGACTGGAGTGTATGAGCCCGGACTGGAGTGTATGAGTCCAGACTGGAGTGTATGACCCTGGACTAGAGTGTATGACCCTGGACTAGAGTGTATGAGTCCAGACTGGAGTGTTTGAGTCCAGACTGGAGTGTATGAGTCCAGAATGGAGTGTATGAGTCCGGACTGGAGGGTATGAGTCCGGACTGGAGTGTATGAGTCCGGACTGGAGTGTATGAGTCCGGACTGGAGTGTATGAGTCCGGATTGGAGTGTATGAGTCCGGACTGGAGTGTATGCGTCCAGACTGGAGTGTATGCGTCCAGACTGGAGTGTATGAGTCCGGACTGGAGTGTATGCGTCCAGACTGGAGTGTATGAGTCCAGACTGGAGTGTATGCGTCCAGACGGGAGTGTATGAGTCCAGACTGGAGTGTATGAGTCCAGACTGGAGTGTATGCGTCCAGACTGGAGTGTATGCGTCCAGACTGGAGTGTATGAGTCCAGACTGGAGTGTATGCGTCCAGACTGGAGTGTATGAGTCCAGACTGGAGTGTATGCGTCCAGACTGGAGTGTATGCGTCCAGACTGGAGTGTATGAGTCCGGACTGGAGTGTATGCGTCCAGACTGGAGTGTATGAGTCCAGACTGGAGTGTATGCGTCCAGACTGGAGTGTATGAGTCCAGACTGGAGTGTATGAGTCCAGACTGGAGTGTATGAGTCCAGGCTGGAGTGTATGAGTCCAGACTGGAGTGTTTGAGTCCAGACTGGAGTGTATGAGTCCGGACTGGAGTGTATGAGCCCGGACTGGAGTGTATGAGTCCAGACTGGAGTGTATGACCCTGGACTAGAGTGTATGACCCTGGACTAGAGTGTATGAGTCCAGACTGGAGTGTTTGAGTCCAGACTGGAGTGTATGAGTCCGGACTGGAGTGTATGAGCCCGGACTGGAGTGTATGAGTCCAGACTGGAGTGTATGACCCTGGACTAGAGTGTATGACCCTGGACTAGAGTGTATGACCCTGGACTAGAGTGTATGCGTCCAGACTGGAGTGTATGAGTCCAGACTGGAGTGTTTGAGTCCAGACTGGAGTGTATGAGTCCGGACTGGAGTGTATGAGCCCGGACTGGAGTGTATGAGTCCAGACTGGAGTGTATGAGTCCAGACTGGAGTGTATGACCCTGGACTAGAGTGTATGACCCTGGACTAGAGTGTATGCGTCCAGACTGGAGTGTATGAGTCCGGACTGGAGTGTATGCGTCCAGACTGGAGTGTATGAGTCCAGACTGGAGTGTATGCGTCCAGACGGGAGTGTATGAGTCCAGACTGGAGTGTATGAGTCCAGACTGGAGTGTATGCGTCCAGACTGGAGTGTATGCGTCCAGACTGGAGTGTATGAGTCCAGACTGGAGTGTATGCGTCCAGACTGGAGTGTATGAGTCCAGACTGGAGTGTATGCGTCCAGACTGGAGTGTATGCGTCCAGACTGGAGTGTATGAGTCCGGACTGGAGTGTATGCGTCCAGACTGGAGTGTATGAGTCCAGACTGGAGTGTATGCGTCCAGACTGGAGTGTATGAGTCCAGACTGGAGTGTATGAGTCCAGACTGGAGTGTATGAGTCCAGACTGGAGTGTATGAGTCCAGACTGGAGTGTATGAGTCCGGACTGGAGTGTATGAGCCCGGACTGGAGTGTATGAGTCCAGACTGGAGTGTATGACCCTGGACTAGAGTGTATGACCCTGGACTAGAGTGTATGAGTCCAGACTGGAGTGTTTGAGTCCAGACTGGAGTGTATGAGTCCGGACTGGAGTGTATGAGCCCGGACTGGAGTGTATGAGTCCAGACTGGAGTGTATGACCCTGGACTAGAGTGTATGACCCTGGACTAGAGTGTATGACCCTGGACTAGAGTGTATGCGTCCAGACTGGAGTGTATGAGTCCAGACTGGAGTGTTTGAGTCCAGACTGGAGTGTATGAGTCCGGACTGGAGTGTATGAGCCCGGACTGGAGTGTATGAGTCCAGACTGGAGTGTATGACCCTGGACTAGAGTGTATGACCCTGGACTAGAGTGTATGACCCTGGACTCCAGACTGGAGTGTATGCGTCCAGACTGGAGTGTTTGAGTCCAGACTAGAGTGTTTGAGTCCAGACTGGAGTGTATGAGTCCAGACTGGAGTGTATGAGCCTGGACTAGAGTGTATGACCCTGGACTGGAGTGTATGACCCTGACTGGAGTGTTTGAGTCCAGACTGGAGTGTATGAGTCCAGACTGAGTGTTTGAGTCCGGACTGGAGTGTATGAGTCCAGACTGGAGTAAGGACCCTGGACTGGAGTGTATGACCCTGGACTAGAGTGTATGACCCTGGAGTGTATGAGTCCAGACTGGAGTGTATGAGCCCGGACTGGAGTGTATGAGTCCAGACTGGAGTGTATGAGTCCAGACTGGAGTGTATGACCTGGACTGAGTGTATGAGTCAGACTGGAGTGTATGAGTCCAGACTGGAGTGTATGAGTCCGGACTGGAGTGTATGAGTCCAGACTGGAGTGTATGAGTCCTGGGTGTATGAGTCCAGACTGGAGTGTATGAGTCCAGACTGGAGTGTATGAGTCCAGACTGGAGTGTGAGTCCCGGACTGGAGTGTGCGCCCGGACTGGAGTGTATGAGTCCAGACTGGAGTGTATGCGTCAGGACTGGAGTGTATGAGTCGGACTGGAGTGTATGAGTCCCAGACTGGAGTGTATGCGCCCAGACTCCGTCCAGACTGGAGTGTATGAGTCCAGACTGGAGTGTATGCGTCCAGACTGGAGTGTATGAGTCCAGACTGGAGTGTGCGTCAGACTGGAGTGTATGCGTCAGACTGGAGTGTATGAGTCCGGCTGGAGTGTATGCGTCCAGACTGGAGTGTATGAGTCCAGACTGGAGTGTATGTCCAGACTGGAGTGTATGAAGTCAGACTGGAGTGTATGAGTCCAGACTGGAGTGTATGAGTCAGGCTGGAGTGTGAGTCCAGACTGGAGTGTTTGAGTCCAGACTGGAGTGTAGGAGTCGGACTGGAGTGTATGAGTCCGGACTGGAGTGTATGAGTCCAGACTGGAGTGTATGACCCTGGACTAGAGTGTATGACCCTGGACTAGAGTGTATGAGTCAGACTGGAGTGTTTTGAGTCCAGACTGGAGTGTATGAGTCAGAATGGGTGTATGAGTCGGACTGGAGGGTATGAGTCCGGACTGGAGTGTGAGTCCGGACTGGAGTGTATGAGTCCGGACTGGGTGTGAGTCCGGATTGGAGTGTATGAGTCCCGGACTGGAGTGTATGCGTCAGACTGGGTGTATGCGTCCAGACTGGAGTGTATGAGTCCGGACTGGAGTGTATGCGTCCAGACTGGAGTGTATGAGTCCAGACTGGAGTGTATGCGTCAGACGGGAGTGTATGAGTCCAGACTGGAGTGTATGAGTCCAGACTGGAGTGTATGCGTCCAGACTGGAGTGTATGCGTCCAGACTGGAGTGTATGAGTCCAGACTGGAGTGTGCGTCCAGACTGGAGTGTATGAGTCCAGACTGGAGTGATGCGTCCAGACTGGAGTGTATGCGTCCAGACTGGAGTGTATGAGTCCAGACTGGAGTATGCCCAGACTGGAGTGTATGAGTCCAGACTGGAGTGTATGCGTCCAGACTGGAGTGTATGACCCAGACTGGAGTGTATGAGTCCAGACTGGAGTGTATGAGTCAGGCTGGAGTGTGAGTCCAGACTGGGTGTTTGAGTCCAGACTGGAGTGTGTGAGTCCCGGACTGGAGTGTGAGTCCAGACTGGAGTGTATGAGTCCAGACTGGAGTGTATGACCTGGACTAGAGTGTATGACCCTGGACTAGAGTGTGCGTCCAGACTGGAGTGTTGAGTCCAGACTGGAGTGTATGAGTCCGGACTGGAGTGTATGAGCCGGACTGAGGTATGAGTCCAGACTGGAGTGTATGACCCTGGACTGAGTATGACCCTGGACTGGAGTGTATGACCCTGGACTAGAGTGTGCGCCCAGACTGGAGTGTATGAGTCCAGACTGGAGTGTTGAGTCCAGACTGGAGTGTATGAGTCCGGACTGGAGTGTATGAGCCCAGACTGGAGTGTATGAGTCCAGACTGGAGTGTATGAGTCCAGACTGGAGTGTATGACCCCAGACTGGAGTGTATGACCCTGGACTGGAGTGTATGCGTCCAGACTGGAGTGTATGAGTCCGGACTGGAGTGTATGCGTCCAGACTGGAGTGTATGAGTCCAGACTGGAGTGTATGCGTCCAGACTGGAGTGTCAGACTGGAGTGTATGAGTCCAGACTGGAGTGTATGCGTCCAGACTGGAGTGTATGAGTCCAGACTGGAGTGTATGCGTCCAGACTGGAGTGTATGCGCCCAGACTGGAGTGTATGAGTCCCGGACTGGAGTGTATGCGTCCAGACTGGAGTGTATGAGTCCAGACTGGAGTGTATGCGTCCAGACTGGAGTGTATGAGTCCAGACTGGAGTGTATGAGTCCAGACTGGAGTGTATGAGTCCAGACTGGAGTGTTTGAGTCCAGACTGGAGTGTATGAGTCCGGACTGGAGTGTATGAGCCCGGACTGGAGTGTATGAGTCCAGACTGGAGTGTATGACCCTGGACTAGAGTGTATGACCCTGGACTAGAGTGTATGAGTCCAGACTGGAGTGTTTGAGTCCAGACTGGAGTGTATGAGTCCGGACTGGAGTGTATGAGCCC
>CM055743.1:6727187-6817187 GCA_029465975.1 Dallia pectoralis
AGATAGAAACCCATTACAGGTAGATAGAAACCCATTACAGGTAGATAGACACTCATTACAGGTAGATAGAAACCCATTACAGGTAGATAGACATTCCTTACAGGTAGATAGACATTCCTTACAGGTAGATAGACACCCATTACATGTAGATAGACACTCATTACATGTAAATAGACACTCATTACAGGTAGATAGACATTCATTACAGGTAGATAGACATTCATACTTCCACTATCTCTTTCCTTCTTTCTTAACTTCATCTTGTCTCCCTCCCTCCCTCCTTCTTCCCTCTCTCTCTTTCTCCCTGTCTCACCACCTCCATCACACTACCCACCTCCTCTCTCTTTCTCCCTCTCTCTCTCTCCCTCCTTCCTTCCCTCTCTCTCTTTCTCCCTCTCTCTCCCTCCTTTCTTCCCTCTCTCTCTTTCTCGCTGTCTCACCACCTCCATCACACTACCCACCTCCTCTCTCTTTCTCCTTTTCTCTCCCTCCTTCCTTCCCTCTCTCTCTTCCTTCCCTGTCTCCTTCCCCTTTTGACGAGGCCCCACATCAAGCCCAGCTTAGCGCACGATGAATAATGTATGTTGTAGCACGACGTTTTGTGGAAATAGACTGTCACTGCCTTCGTCGTAAGACTTTAGAGCCAGGCGGCTGCTGCATGTGCCAAACTGCGCTGGTGCTGGTTTTTCGTTCTGGCCTCCACTCTGTGCAGAACATTAGCCCAGTTGCCCCGATCCCTACAAAGTGCAATTCCCCCTGGAACCCTCGGGTGGTTTGTATAATGTTTGAGAGGTTTCTAGGTCACTGAGATTTTTTCGCGCATAATTGGTCAGGAGATGCTGCAGGGGAATGGGAATTGAATGCTAAAGAACACACTGTGTTACATCCGAAGGTGTGTGTGTGTGTGTTGATGAGATCATAGAAGTCACCTGAGTGTCGTAACCCTAAACTTGTTTGTTTTTGAGAAGAGACCGTGTAGTTCTTAGCTAGCGTACGTTCACATCGCTAGCTATTCTTGTCCCGAGCCGATGACGGCCTGGCCAAGAATACTCGCTAATGACAAAATGTATAAAGCGTTCGGCAATGCTGTCGTAGTTCCAAGCTATGCGGACGATGGCAGTAATTAGCTGGTGGTTTAACTTCTGCGGCGTTTATAGAATGAGTGTGACCATGGCAACGCAGTGAGTCGCGGGTATTGTAGGTGAGTGTTATTAGATGTTTGTTTTGCATTAATTAAGTTAGCCGCTATTTAGCGCGCTTAGTTTTACATTCGTTTTAGATGTTACGTGTTTGCATGTGTACTAAATAAGTACCACAAACTGTAACTCTCTGCACATGGCTTCTTCCTGCACTACGCCCCCTCAAGAGATTTGTGACAATTTTTTTTGTCTTGCCCAGGTTGTTAACATTTTGTGTGTCTCACAGTTCTCCTCTCGGCATCTGAATGCGAACAGTAATCATGTAAACTGGAAAAAGTGAAATGTCCAATCGCAGGTGGAGCGAACAGCGTTGATCATCTCCTAACAACGGCCCATGTCAAGCGCTGCGTTGATTAGACGCTAAGCGAACAATCAGTTCTCATAGTCAACATGGTCATGCGGACGTCAATTTGACACGAGCCACCAGCCTAAACATGGTTGGAGACCAGGTACACCCCTTCATGGCTCAGTGGTACTCCCTGATGGCAGTGACCTCTCTCAGCAGCATAATGCACCCTGCCACACTGCACACACTGTTTAGTAATGCTTTGAGGAACATGATGAAGAGTTTAAAGTGTCGCCCTGGCCTGCAAATTCCCAGATCTTAATCCGATTGAGCTTCTGTGGGATGTGCCGGACCAACGTGTGCGATCCACACGGCGGCTCCACCTCGCGTCTAACAGGACCTGCAGGACCTCCTGCTGATGTCTTGGTGATAGACACCACAGGGCAACTTCAGGTGTCTTATAGAGACATATTAGGCAGCATATTAGGCAGGTGGTCATAACGTTTAACGACTGTGCTGAAGCCTTTAGCATTAGCATTTAGCAAACGACTTGTGTACTTCACAACCTTACCACAGGGCTCTGGATGAAGGTTCGAGAGGCTGACTATGTGAATCGCAGTGTTTCCGTGCAAGTAATATTCGGTCCACGTGATCCAATTCACGTTCTTGATAGAGGTCTATGAGTGCTTATGTTCAGGCGTGCTGAGGTAATAGCGGTGCTTGGGTTTTCTGTTCTGGTCTGAATGTGTCTGCAGGCGTTTGTATCATGACTGTAGCGTGGTGACATTGATACCAGCATTCTAGATCTGTCTTATTAGCCTGGATATTAGCCTCTTTAGCATTCCACTTCTTACCACATAACGTGGAATACAGGGAGTGGAAATGTGAACTGTATTTGCTCATACCCAGGCTATTTTAGTTGGTTTAATAGGCTGATACCCAGGCTATTAAAATAGGTCAAGGATGGAGCTTAACCCAGTACAGCTTCATCCAGGCAGGGTTGATTTTATAGCATAACAATGCGGACACTTGCCCCCGAAACATGTAAGCCAGTTCAGATGGCATAATTGTCATACGTCAATATTTTTACGTATTCTAATGAGACCCAACTGCAGTCTGTTTTCTCCCTCGTTGAATTGTGTTTCGAGGGACTTTGGGAAAAACAATTCTCCGCAGCTAGTTTGAAGCTGAAGCTGGAGAACACGTTAAATTGTGCGAGGGAAGCGGGGAACCTTGTTATTTTTGTATTCTCTTTCTTTATACCCCCTCCACAACCCCCCAGAGACACAGTGAATTTACTGCGAGCGAGCGCCGTGCGCTATCTCAAAGGACACACGCAGAGTCAAATGATTCGCCTTTCCCTCTGAACTATTTCTAGTTTCATTAGGAAAAAATAAGAAACTCTGTATAGCTTAAGGCTTGTCAGAGATAGGTGTCGACTGCTGCTGTTGTTGTCGTTCTCTTTCTGCGAGGCGGTGTTCAAGGATTTTTGTGTCTGTTAACCTCAGACGAAATATGTGCAGTGTAATCTGTCGCTTGTGCCCTGTAAAGGCCGAGGAATCGGGATGGCTTCGCAGCTTATTTGTGCCTGTGTTAAAACATTCATGCAGTCAAGCACACACACACACACACCCACACTTACACACTGACTGCAACATAACTTCAAATTTTTTATTTTTTTATTTTTTTGGTCATTTAGTGAACACTCTTATCCAAAGTGACTTACAGGAGCAATTTGGTTTAAATTCATTTCTCAAGGACAGAACAACATTATTGTCACCTCCTAGATTCTGGTATTTCAAATATCTTTGGAATTTGATCTAGTTCTGGGATAAGATTAAGATTTCCTGCGCATTGACTTCCTTGCTGTGTCATTCAGTCCTTCCAAAGACACTCTTCCCAAACCTACTGTCAAGGAATTAAATTCCTAAATCTAGTGCAGTTATCCAGAATCTCCGGTGTATTAGTTAAACACACGCCATTTATAAAAACCTGACTGTCCCTGACGGCAGTGAGTCACATGGGCATGACTTTATATTTCAAACAGGCAGAACGGCGTTTAGGGAAACATCGGCCGCTAGACACTTTTTTTATTTTTTGTCTTCTGAGGTAACCAGGAGTGGTTGGAGATAATTATAATTGGTCACCACACCAGTATTTCTGAAGTCATTGGTTGATCTAAAAAATTATTGCTGATTAACTGATCCCACTAGTAGTGTGTAGATGTGGTTGTGCCTGCTTAATAGGGCCTCTACTCACACCCCAACAGAGTTTCCTAAATGTGGTGTGGCGAACAAAAACATTGGAGTCAGAGGGCGTAGTCGGAGAGCTGGGGAGAGTGGAGACAGAGAACGTCACAAATTGTGCAAGCCAAAAGACAGGTCATAATTAGGAATATGACGATCTGGCACAGAAGTGATGTGCATGACAGCATTTGGGAAACAGCAAACTAAACCATTGCTTCAGACAGACACAGCGGGTTCCACTCTTATCGGGGGTTCCACTAATATCGAGGGTTCCACTTATATCTGGGGTTCCACACATATCGGGGGTTCCACTTATATTGGTGGTTCCACACATATCGGGGGTTCCACTCATATCGGGGGTTCCACTAATATCGGGGGTTCCACACATTTCGGGGGTTCCACTCATATTGGGTTGTTTCGCAGCAACTGGGACAACCACTTAATTGGTTACTAGAAGATACACCTTGGTAGCAGTTAGTACCTAGAAGAAGAATGTGCTAGAAGGAAGAGAAAAACTAAATTAGTATTTGTTTTTAGAGATAGAGTTATTTTAGATACTCTTGTAGGATTTAATACGTTTTCTGAAGATTGGTTAGAGACTTTGCTGTCCTGGCTTTAAGGGAAAGCCGGTTCCGCCGTTGGTGTTCTAGAAAAAGAGGCCGTTTGACCGGGCTGTGCTGAACCTGCAATCCTGTAGGAAGGGAACTGACAAGAAATCAGAGGTGCCAGGACGAAGAGCGTGTGTAGCTATAGAGGTTTTCAGAAGTTCCAAAAGACAGGAAGGGCAACATCCCATGGCTCTTCAGTCGGTGAGAACCACGTATTTGCAGAGAACGCGGGTGGAACGATCGGATGAGATCGTTGACATTAAGGAACCTGAGACGCGCTGCTTCCTGCCCGAGGCAACAGTTGTAGAGCGTGAACCTGCAGGAAGTCACAAGCCTTGATGTTTGCGGAGGACGACAGGATGTTGTCTTGGGTCAGGGTCACCTGCACTGTTGAAGACACTGTGGAATTGTCATCCGTGATGGCGGTTTCCCGAAGACGACAGGGTTCACAGTTTGTTAGCAGAACCCTCCCTTTCCCTGTCAAGTATTTCTGTAGAAACGCCCAGTTTTTAAAGTATTTTAGGGTTGAACAATATTTACAATATTTTATATAAAATTTAAGCCAAACACTCACCTACATAACTGGTTCAGGATCAGGCCCAGACCTAGGTCAGACTATAGTTAATCACAGGACCAACTGAACCGAGGCTCTGCTATTTAAATAATTCATTATAGGTGTCCTAGGAACATGTTGGTATTAACAGCAGGACCAACTCGGAGAGATAAGGAGAGGCAGCTCGTGTAATGCCAGGTTTACTTAACAACTGGTAATCCGCCCGCTCAATGGTTAAACAAACAACAGACAAGAAAATGTAAGTAGGAAGATTTATTTAAAAAGTTTGAGGAATGTATTTTTCTGTGATATGGTGATCAAAGCCAGATGCTTTGATGGCAGGTAGCCCTGCTGGGAGACAGACTTTCTGACTTAGCTGTGGGAGCGGAGGAGGGTATTTTGTAAATCAGAACAGATGAGAACATGAACAAGTTTGCCGTGAATTCATCTGGTAGCACTCAATATTAACCGCCGACCAAAAGCACGAAGGATCATTTATTAATCATCACTTAATTTGAAATGCATTAAACCGTTTACATATCATAAATTAGGGATGCGGTCTGTGTTTTTTAGCAGCTTTTTGTGAACTATTTTGAGCTAGAACGTGTGACCAAAAATGTGTGTACTATTTTATTGTTATTTTATATTGTATGTGCCGATATGTCCAATGTCATTAGAATCCCAACATTTTGAATTTAGTCCTTCTACTCGTTATTCACATATGCCTCACATCCTACCCAAAATGTGAGTCCTGGAATGAACAAAATGTTTTTCTTTTAAACCTCTCGACTTCTTCATGGTGTGGCCCCCGTCCTCATGGTGTGGCCCCCGTCCTCATGGTGTGGCCCCTTCTTCATGGTGTGGCCCCTTCTTCATGGTGTGGCCCCCTTCTTCATGGTGTGGCCCCCGTCCTCATGGTGTGGCCCCTTCTTCATGGTGTGGCCCCCTTCTTCATGGTGTGGCCCCCGTCCTCATGGTGTGGCCCCTGTCCTCATGGTGTGGCCCCCGTCTTTATGGTGTGGCCCCCGTCCTCATGGTGTGGCCCCCGTCCTCATGGTGTGGCCCCCGTCCTCATGGTGTGGCCCCCGTCTTCATGATGTGGCCCCCGTCCTCATGGTGTGGCCCCTGTCCTCATGGTGTGGCCCCCGTCTTTATGGTGTGGCCCCCGCCCTCATGGTGTGGCCCCCGTCCTCATGGTGTGGCCCCCGTCTTCATGATGTGGCCCCCGTCCTCATGGTGTGGCCCCCGTCTTTATGATGTGGCCCCCGTCCTCATGGTGTGGCCCCGTCTTTATGATGTGGCCCCCGTCCTCATGATGTGGCCCCTTCTTCATGGTGTGGCCCCGTCCTCATGGTGTGGCCCCCGTCTTCATGGTGTGGCCCCTTCTTCATGGTGTGGCCCCTGTCCTCATGGTGTGGCCCCTTCTTCATGGTGTGGCCCCCGTCCTCATGGTGTGGCCCCTTCTTCATGGTGTGGCCCCTTCTTCATGGTGTGGCCCCGTCCTCATGGTGTGGCCCCCTTCATGGTGTGGCCCCGTCCTCATGGTGTGGCCCCCGTCCTCATGGTGTGGCCCCTTCTTCATGGTGTGGCCCCCGTCCTCATGGTGTGGCCCCCGGCCTCATGGTGTGGCCCCCGTCCTCATGGTGTGGCCCCGATCCTCATGGTGTGGCCCCCTTCTTCATGGTGTGGCCCCTTCTTCATGGTGTGGCCCCCTTCTTCATGGTGTGGCCCCTGTCCTCATGGTGTGGCCCCTGTCCTCATGGTGTGGCCCCTGTCCTCATGGTGTGGCCCCGTCCTCATGGTGTGGCCCCATATGCTGCAACGAAATTCAAGCAAAAACTCTTGGTTTGTAGACCTTGAATCTGCTGTTGGTTCCCAGACAGGCGTTCATCTCACCTGACCCCGTCACAGCTGTGAGAGAGGGATTCTTATATTGCCCTGTCAAGCGTAGAGACTGAGCTAGCACAACTACGTCAGCTGTTCACTGCGACCACAGGCCCAAATGTGGAGACGTGTGAGGCCCTCATAGGGTTACCGCAGTAACAAATTGAGATTAAAGTCACAAACAAGGTTGCCCGTTATATTAGCTGGCAAAACACTCTGAACTCATGACATCGACCGCTACTAAATCTCATATTGGTCTCTTGAGCGACCAGTTACTGAAATTGCGAGAGCAGAGGTGCAAGATTGTGGTATTCAGTGTTCCTGCATCGTTCACGCCATAACCGTTATGACAGCGAACAATTCCCAACATGGAAATAGTCACTTTAAGTGGTGTTTGTGATATGGCGCCCGTTTTGTTACATAGTCTGAATGCATTTAAGGGGGGTGGGGACTTCGACCTAGATGTTAACGAACGCCTCTGGCCAGGTTGTTGACGTCGCGAGGCGGCGGCCATCTTGAGGAGTCCCCCGGGCGAAACGCAGGGTCCTCACTGTGTCTCCACCTGGGCCTCCTCGTCCGTCTTCAGCTCTTCAATAATTCAGCCGTAAGAAGAGATGTCAGCTCTGGTGTAATTACTGTTCGCGCGGGTGACAGGGTCCTCACCCAAGGACAAAACGAGATGCGGCTTGCAGAGCTGCGGGCCTGGAAATCACGCGGCGCCCTTTAATGGCGTGACACGCGGCCTCAGAGCCGCCGCCGGGCTTCAGTGTCAAGGTGTCAGGTGTCACCGCGTCGGGGATTCTTTACGAGGTTTGTTTAGAGGGCAATGAAAATAATTTACTGTTTCTATTTTCATTAAAAACAAAACGGTGGCTGATGTTTCGTGGTTTAAAGACAATTGTCACCGTCGACATTCGACCCACATTGTGCGGCGTCCAGTGATTTATGGGGTTGACATTCTCACTACATTATCACAGTCTGGCGGGACAGTGGGAACACCAACTGGGCAGTAATTCTGCCTACAAAGGAATGCCAATAATTGAGTTAATTATCAGCGAGAAAATCAATATTTCACCCTATTGTTGCTTCGCTTATTGGCTAGCTTACAATCTGAAACAACACGGCTGTGGAGATAGCTTTGCATATCTGCTTGTGTTGCTAAATTGAACGGAGAACGTTAAATCAATGTACAGTACATCCGACAGAGCAATGTGTCAGTAAGTAGTAGTAGTAAAGTAGTAAAGCGCATGTGATTTCTGGCAAACGGTAATTTACAAACCCTCACACTGCAACGTACCAGAAAATGTCAAATCTTGTGTTTGTGTTTTACTTGATCTGCAGCAGAACCATTGGGTTTGCATTAACTAAAGGGTTAACCGTCTATCTCGTGGTGAGACGACCAATCCTGACGCGCCCACTCTCGGTACAACGAGGCCTGCCACAAACACGGTGTCGTGAAGTGCAAACAGTGGTCGTGACAGAACAGAACTGTTCTACCATAGAGTCCGGTTGCATTTGGACCTGCGGGTCGAGCTGAGGACATCGTGAACGGGCTGGATAGACAGTGTCGGACAGTGTTGCCTGGCCTTGCCTGATTATGCTCTAGCGTTGATTGTATCAGGTTGTGCGTCCGCAAGCTCAATAGTGGTGGTTGGCAGAGGAATGTCGTGTCCTCCGGCACGCGGTATGTGACTTGGACGAGATTGTCTTGATCTGTGATTCTCCATAAACGCTGGGCCGAGTTCTTAAAATGAGGCCAGGTCATGATAGCAAATTGCACGTTATAACGTTGTGAGATTGGGTTGGAGGAAATAGTTTTCCCTTTATAGTTCTACTTTTCTTTCTTGTTCCTTGTGTCCTTTAAACTGAGATGTGTAATTGCGCTAATGTGTCAAAAACTGATTAAATGCGTTGAGTTCAATCATAAACTACTGTTTTCCCCGCTACTCTACGTTCCACACCTGAAGGCACAGACATCAGATGCTACTTTGAAAAGGGCCAAGCGTTGCATTTGATACCAGCAGAGAAAAAGAGAAAAAGTCTGTTTGTCGCTAATTACGTTCCGTTCGCCTACCCAAGATTGTAATTATTATTGGGTACTTAAGATATTAAGATTGAATACTCGGGTGCCTTCATCTTTCACGCTTTCTTTCAAATATACCTTGTCACTGATGATAGCTTAGCATCATTTACTACCCATATAAATAGTAAGGAATGCATTGCCATATATTGTATACTGAATATTATTCCTCTTGATAGGAGGTAATTTCATCTCGCAAATTCAACTGCACATTTCCCTCCACATGTTCACTAAGCTGTGCTTTCAACAAAAGTGGAAAGCACTTGGGTTGTTTCTCAATTAGATAAACTTGCCAGACCGGTTAGTCCAAATCCTTATTCAAAGGATTTAATTCCTCTGAAGATTCAACAGGACACAGGAGAAATTAGAGGGAGCACTACTTAGATCCGAAAGGAGACCCCGGCATAATATTCTGACTGACCCCAGTCAGTCCCTCGGACATAAACAACTGCAGTGCTAAAACTAAGAACTGAGATGGGTTAGGGTTCTGAGTGAGAGTTGGCTCCGTAGCCAGAAGGCGAGAAAGAGACATGAATTAAACCTTTTTATCAGTCGGTGTAGCAGACTCCTCCATCCTCCCTCCTCTGTTCTCCCTTGTCTCCGTTTGAAAAAGATCAAATGTAATCAAGGTAATTAAGATAAGGTGAGAACAGACTTCCTCTAGCCAGGTCATCCGCTCATGAATGAAAACGCCATAGCTATACCCTCTCAGATATCCCCAGTAGTGTTCAATTAATAACTGAGGTCTACGGCAGTGATACACAAGAGATACAGAAATCTATAGACAATAAGCCGTCTGCCAAATTAGTTGCAGGCCATTAAAAGAAGCCTCACAAGTCTTTTAAAGTTTTCCTAGAATAAATTAAAAGGCACTCTAAATGAATCAGTAAAGTTGACATGGGCGTAATTCATGCTAAATAACTTGAGATATAATTGTTTCAAAAGCCCAGCCACCTTCACTCATCGTTAACAAATACTGTTCAAATCTATCTATACACCTTGATTTGATAATGTGTACATAATCCACAACCAACAGACGTGTACCTAAATCACAATCAACAGGTTTGTTCTAAGTCGGATCAGTTGTCTTGCATTTACAAAGCATCCCTCAATCAGTGCCAGGTAAAAGCTGTCTTAGGCACTTCCAGGTGGGGTATGGGTGTATGGTAAAACACCAAGACAATAAGAGAGGCATCGTCGGCAGGTGTCTTTTCCCGTTCCCATCAAGCTCACCTCCTAGAGTGGCTCTGGCCCCTCCGAAGCCACCTAAGGTTGTCAGATGGGTGGCTGTGCTTCTAAATCATGTGGTTCATGTTCCTTCCTGGTTTGAGGGTGGGAGAAAAAAGAAGAAAAGAAACAGAAAAAACGTCACCGCTAGGTTCTATCAACTTCGTTTGCGATAAAGATGTGTCTAAAATACTTGGTAAGCGAGCTGACGGGCTTATTTGGATGTTAGCGGGAGCAAGCAATTAGCCGATTACAGCCTGCTAGCCTGGTTAGCCGTAGCGTGACTTGTCACCTCAGGTAATAGGTGTCCCTACAGTCTTGTGTTAATTGTGTTAGTAGTCTGTTTTGTTAGCCCGGGTTCGTTGGCTTGTTTGTGTTAAGTCTCCCTCTTGGTGATATCGATTGATATGATCACAATGGAGGGCTGCGACGAGTGAATGCGGACCAGCCTTAACACACAGGAATGTGTGTGTGTGTGTGTGTGTGTGCATTTATAGACGAGGCATGCAAGGTGAGTGCAAACTTGCCTCAAGCAGATCAGTCAGTTTATATTTTGACTGCATGTGTCCAATGTAACGGTTGTTCTGTTTCTAAGCACGAGTTCATGCATTATGAATTAATTAAAACTAAAGCTACGAAGCTAAATAACAGCCACTGCTGATATGATCTGGTCGTCAGAACCATTTTTCAAACCTGGGATTATATTACTTAAGTATGATAGTTATTGTACTTATATATTATGCACATGAAAACAATATATTGCACACCCAGCTGAAAATGGGCGATTTACATAAATAGTTTGTTAGTCACTAAAGTCCCAGATGGATATTTTAAGCTTTCGACAGAGTTGTTAGGGAACCTCCCTAAATCTGTCACTCAGCAAGTTTATTACTCACTCAGTCAGTCAGACGCACGCACGCACGCGCACGCACACGCGCACGCGCACGCGCACGCGCACACGCACACGCACACACACACACACACACACACACACACACACACACACACACACACAAGCGGCTTAATGATGACTGCCAGACCAGACGAGGTTATCTCAAGAGAGCAATCTGTAATATGATCTTCCTGTTAGAATACCTCAGTCATCCCAAGTGTCCATGCCCAACACACACTACTGTGAGACTGTTAAGGCGAAGATAATTCCTCTCTTCAACGTCCCTGCTGCCGTCAGAAAGACCGTTGGCGTTTTCCATCGCTCTGTAACAATTCTGCGCACAGCCCAGCCAGTGAAGGATTAGTCCATTTGGCTGACAAAGACAAATGCGGACGGCTAATTTGTTATTTATATTGCCTAACCTTTATTAATTCCCCATCTCTCATCCCGGAGAAAATGACTCTCGTCTCACGGCACATATAACCAAAGGTCAAGGCGGTGAGATTGTTCAGAAAAAGCATTTGGCATACGGCTGTTCGCCCGAAGCCGACTCTACGACGCCCTCTGTCGGCCGGTGCGAGGCGTTGACGCAACACCTGGCATGCGCCTCCCGCTCGCGCTTCTTGCTCGCGCCCCATTCGCTCGCGCCCCATTGGCTCACGTGGAGGCTGGCTTCTCCCTGGAAGCCTCCGGCTGAGCTGCATTCCTCTCCATTCACACACGAAGGGAGCAGCAGCGGCGGCGGCGGCGAGCACACACACACACACTAGTACTCTAACGAGAGTGGAAATGTGCCCAAGTTTGGGATGTTAACCATGGCAAGGATATCTAACCCGAGGATCACTTGAATTTGTAAGTACATCCACCCAGAGGACTTGGTTGGCTGTGTTGTTTCGACGAGGTGAGAGGTTATTTTAGGGTAAACGTTTCGGCGGTGTCTCGCGTGTGTGGCTAGCTTCGCCACGCCGGGGTAGTTTTTCGTGTAATTCTTCACGTTTGGTCTAATTTTGTGGGGGTTTGTTATGTCAGAATGATCTAAACATACCCGTTAAGTGGTCTTGGTGGTCGTGTGTGGGTCTGCCAGAGCGCCACCCGTCTATATGCCTGTATATATATATATATCTGTTGTATGGAACTTCGTAAGCGGTTTTCGAACTGCTGTCACGCGCTCGGAACTGTTATTATATGCAGATCGAGAGTTGAGAAAAGGCGAGACTGAAGTCGGAGTGGAAAAGTGCGGATGTCCGAGCGTTTGCAACTGTTGTTTGTCGGTGTGTGTGGATGCATCAATGTGCAGTAGCATCCTTACATATCACAACAACTGTGCGCAAATCTGTCTTATTACGGAATTCTCCCCCCGGATTTATCCTACACTCTATCCTGACATCCCCACTCCCAGGAATCCCTGTATGTGTATTTGATCAAAGTGAAATGAAAACGAATGTGTTACCCCGATGCATGAGGAATGCTGTTGCATTGGCTGTTTGGGAAGGAACGCCTCAGACTACATAATTATAGGTATTCACTGAGACGCAGACACTGTCGGCTGGCAAACTAACAGTGTTTCTTGGGGCGGTGTGGGTGGATGCATGTGTGTGTGTGGATGCATGTGTGTGTGTGTGGATGCATGTGTGTGTGTGTGGATGCATGTGTGTGTGTGTGTGTGTGTGTGTGTGGATGCATGCATGTGTCTTGTGTGTGTGTGGAGGCATGTGTGTGTGGCTCGTGCGTGTACTTTTATATTGAAATGCGTGGCATGCGCTACCAATTCCCCCTATTCCCCCAGTCGTTTTATTCTAGGCCTACTAAATGGACAGAACAGACTATAGGATTTCTCATGGGACCACGGTGCAGCTTTGTAAAAAAAAAAATCGATTCTCCTATTGGCTTTGAAATAATTAGAAATGCATGTTGTATTGTGTGGAAAAAAGAGCGTTAATCTGCTAACGAATCGGAGGCAATTTGTAGGATTTATGTTACGACTGCAATTTACATTTAGTGTTAGAATGATTAGGTGGTTGTCGTCTAGGTGGGTTGGTCCCACGCATCGGGTGGCATTAAATATGCACTCATATAGGCTGCATTATGGGATTTGATTTAATAGTTTTGAAAAGTAAGTGTGAGAACACCCCCTCCCCCGTCGTTATTTTTCTTGACCAATTTGACTTAAAAACGTTATCATTTAAATCCGTTTGAATGTAAATGTCTCACTCAGCGACAGCTTTGTTTTGTCTTGTTTGTTGACCCCTGGTTTATTTTAGCTTTGTGGCTACAGATATCGACACCTGGTCTACAGTAAAAGATAAAGAACATGATGATACGTGATGTGCATGTGTGTTTAGTAGAAGTCACTAGTTTAATGTATGTAAGTATGTGTCATCGTATCCGCTTGGCTTTTATGGAAATGAAAAGGTGTGTGAATCCACTGCGAATTGACTGTTGTTATCAAAACCAATGACAGCGACACTATTTACCAACTATACGTGTGTGGCCCTCAATGCAAACTACATGCAATGAATGAGCGCAGCGACTAAAGCCGACCGGGTAGCTGAATAAATGACACTTGGGTAGGAATGATAGTCGCGTGCTGGTGGTTTTGTCCTCCTTCACCTGAAGCCCTATGTCAATCTATTCTAAGTTGTACTAATGACACATTGAACGTGATTGTAGTTGATTAGTGCGCTGTCTGGTAATCGTATATATATATTTTTTTTGCGCAGTTATGGAAGTAGCTCGCCCATATGTGCGGTTGTAAAGGTGTCGCGTATTCATGAGTCCACAGCTTGTCCTCCTGTCTTCCAAGGATTGTGGTTGATGCTCCCGCTTTCTCGCATGTCCCCAGTGTGGCAAAACGTAGCTAGAAAAAGTATTTGGAGCAAACCACCATATCCGTGTTGCGATACTGAACTCTCTTAAACAGAGCATATTGGACCGGTGCGGCAGCCCGGACTGGCGCACTTAATCCAGGTTGTGCAGATATTTCACTGCAACGAGGAATCACCGTCAGCGTGTACACAGCAGATGCCGTTTCCCTACTGTCTAACGTGACTCACTAGGGCTACGGGCTATATGCAGAGACTTAATAGTCTGTATGTCCCTCCAGTGTAATAGCTATGCTGGTTTCCGCGTGCGTGTGTGTGTGCGCGCGCGCGCGTGTGTGTGGACTAGGCAGAAGACGGCTCCTTTCACAGCCCCTTTGACTGGCAGACATTTTAAATCGGTGTGACAACCTCATCCTGAGGCATTTTTTCTCCTCTCTTCCACCCCTGCTGTTTCTGTGCGTCTAATTCTCCCGCTGCTGCCTTGCCTCCCCTCTCTCCTCCTGGCAGTCACGTCCTGCTGTCCCCGCTTGCGCCTCTCCCTCCTCGTTCCCCTCCTCTCTGTCCCTCCTTCCGCCTGTCAAGTCAGGGCAGTTTGTTTCTACCTCTGCGTAGTGCCTGGGCGTCCATCAGCCGAGACACTCTATCTCTCAATTCTGACACCCTGGCAAAATTCCAACACTTTCTGAATCACTGCTTTCTCTCTCTCTCTCCCCTTTCTGACCTCTCTTATCTGTGGGTTTCGGCTCATTTGGACAAATCCACGGTTGTTCCGGTCCAATTCACAAGGGGTGTTCGCGGCGTTTGCCCGGCGCGTCGGTCCTGGCTGCTCTGTTTAGGCTTTCTCTTGGCTCTCTTCTGCTGGGGTGTGAAGAAGACTCCTTCTCTTGCCAACGTTAGGTTTGAGGTCCGGAGAAAGAAGCAGTGGGACGACGTGTGTGGTTTGATATCCCGTTGAAGGTGTTTGAGGGTTTCCTCTGTAGAGAGTACTTGAATATCTGCGTCCCATATCCATGTGGAAGGTGATGCAGTGTTTTTGTTGTTAATTGCTGGGCTTATGTGGGCTAAAGAGGCAAAGTCATGAGGTGGGTGTTGGTTTTGCTTCTGACTCTCTCTCGTCTTTATTCCTTCCTCCAGAATTTCTCCACCTCCTCTGTCTGTGAACGCCCTCCCTTCTTGCCTTCTATCCTCTCATTCTATTCTGCTTCACTCCCTGTAGTATCTCTGTCCTCACACGCTATCACTTTCTCTCTCTGTTTTTTAAATTGAAATTACGGGCATACTGTGGCATGATATAGTAGTGTACAGTTGGCTAAATATCATTTGGAACTAATTAGTCCTTTACTGTATCACATCGTGAATAGAATAATACACAGAACTGTCCAGGGCTGTGGACTAACTAAAGTTATTCCTCTACCAACTTCCTTATCCTGTGATTAATAGTCTTATAAAGAAATTCACAAGACTTAGTTCCTGTTCTATGTTTACAGTTGCTTGGCTTGATGTTAACATAAAATGCGAGGTTACGAAAGTGTAGGAAGAAAAGTGTTGGTCGGTGGATTTTTCCATGAATATTGGTTTACATTTTAGGAGATCATGAATATCGACAAATAATGAAAAATATTTTCTCTCGTACTACATACATTGTTGGAAGATCATTATCTGCACTATCACATTGCTTTGCGCTAGCTCAGCCCAATATCTAGGTTTTGCCCTAAATCCGACCGTTAGCTATGTTTTGCCCTAGCTCTGAGCGTTAGCTACGTTTTGCCCTAGCTCCGAGCGTTAGCTACATTTTCCTTTCGCTCCAAACATTAGCTTTGTTTTGCTCTAGCTCAGTGGATTTCGCCTTGGTTAGGCAGCTATGTCATGGTTTGCAATAAATGGTTCTCGTTATAGGCATTGCATGCAAATCCTAAAGCCAACCAACCAGTGTTTTTCGGTGTGGCCAATGGAACTTCTAAATGTACGATTACAGGAAACGTAGATTCATGTATTAATTAAGAAGCAACGTTGGGCTTTGTGTTTTTGTACTGTCTGTTGAATGTGTGTGTTTGTAGCCTACTTACAGAACTTAACCAGAAAGGAGATATATTTGAGTGACAGGCGCCGGGATCAGGCTCCGGTGGGAGGGAGTTTATGCACAAAGAATTAGGCTGGGCAAACAGTACACTCATGAGTCATGTGGGTTATGAACTTAGCAGTTTGAATTTAGTAGTTTGAACTTAGCCGTTTCAGGCACCGCTGCAGTGCATTGATTGCACAGGCTTTCCTCTACGGGGATCGGGGTTTCCTATGTCTATTCCCTACTCAATAGTAAAGCTTTGCTCACTGATCCTGTATTTTGTCGAGGTTTACTCATGACTTTGATCATTAACCATGGTCAAATAGATTGCCACGTGCAGTCGATTAGACAGGAGGGCTGTGTTTTGCATCGTGTTCTCGATAGGTAATGTAGTTTTGTTTTGTTGGTCCCGTGGCGTCGGTGTGTTTGTAGAACAGGTTGGTGTCAGGGGAAACTACTCCTGAAACTGCAGGGATTAGCAATTATGTGCAAGGTTGTCGCTGCCTTTTTCATGTTGTTGAAGTTAAATATCAATTTTGATTTGAATGTGAGTAGTTATTGGCTTAACTCTGCCCTACATCAGAATCAGGTTTGTTCGCCAAGTCTGATTACACACACAAGGAATTAGTTCTGATCACCACTAGCTGCAGCATTTAGAACACAAATTTTTCAGCCTACTATGTTTTGTACTGACGACAAATGCAGTTAGATTTTCCTGAGATTTGGATGTTCTTGCGAAACAACAACAACAGTAAAAGTAACTCACTTACTCTCTCACTCTCAAATTAATTTGACACATTGTTGGCTTTCTGTTGTAACAACGTGCACATGGTTAAACTAAATATGCGTTAGTCATGTTTTTACTATGTTGTTCCTGCTCCACTCGTTGCCCTGATTTTCATTGCTCACACTTTCACCCCTCTCTCTCTCTCTCTCTCTCACACTCACTTCTCTCTCTCTTTCTCGCTCTCTTTCACGCACATGTGCACTCTCCCCCTCCCTCCGACGTCCCCTATCCGAATGTTGTGATTCCCTCTCTGGGTTTCCCGGCCACCCCTGGGCTAGGAACCAGCAAGCCAGTGCGGCAGCCTTATTAGGAAGCACGGAAGACAGTGACGGTGTAGGCCCTGGCACATTCAAACACGCCAGGGTGGCCAGCTCCTCCTCTAGGACTGTGTATCTGACTGACCCCGCGGCAGATCACGAACGCGTGCCGTCCGGCTGCCTGTTGCACCGGAACATGATGCGTTGTAGAGCCAGTTCTGGGTGAGCTGCATCCTCATGAAGAGATTACAGGACACCTGAAAATGGTGGAGATATCAGAACAGTCCCCAGTTGCCTCCCAAGTATGATATGACAAATCACCCCACGGACCAATGAACACAGGGTTTATTGTTAGAAAGTTAATGCATTTTTGTTCTCACTTTTGTTTATTTTTGTCCCACTCTATAACTGCCCTTGGAGGTCTGCTATGTATAATACATTTTCTCCCCTATCCAAATGTATTTGTATTGCTGGCGTTTCAACCATTCTTCAAAAGACCCCTTTGCCTGTCTCCATCTTCACACAGCCTGCTGAAATGACAGCTGCGTGGGCCTGTTATTCAAGCGAGCACAGAGACGGGTGCTTGGTTTGAGACGAATAAAATAATAAATTCAGACTCTGCGATTTTGGCACTTAATTAAAAAAATGTCCTCCGAGGTTCATATCTGGCATTGAGACATTAGCCGTAGATCTTTAAAGTCCTGTAAGTTGCGAGGTGGATTTGCTGTAGATCAGACTTGACGGTCCGGCACATCCCCCAGGTGCTTAATCAGACTGAGATCTGGGGAATTTGGAACTCACCATGTTCCTCAAAACGTTCCCAAACAACTTGTGCATTGTGGCAGGGCAAATTTGACCGTCTGTCGGTTGAGACCAGACGGGAGAGCCGTCGTTGCCCTGTTGTTCGGTGACCATCTTATTTACCCGGATCTTAACATGTGCCCCTGTTGCTGGTTCGCCGCCGGTATTCGCTTCACCTGTTAGTGGTCATCATGTTCTGTCTCGTCAGTGTGGTTGTGAGGCATTGCTTGGAAGTTGAGCTAATAAAAACAGCATTTACTTTCACCGCCGGTTCTTGTTGGTCTCTGCATGCTGATTGAATGTATCAGGCTGTGTGATTGGACTAATTCAGGGTCTGTCAAGATGTCAGGCTCGGGATAGGTTGTGTGCGTGTTTAGATGGACCCTCCCAATGTGTCACAGCCACTCCACTCGGAGTGTATTACACGTTTTTTGTCGAGCACCACTTAATCAGCTGTTACAATCTACACAGCTTGGTTAGTCCAAATTCAGACGTGGGACGGACGTCAAAAGACGCTTCTGTCCAAGGTGACCATGGAAGATCTAGTCTGGGTTCCCGGGTTAAATTGGCCTTCGTAGCAACTTAAAACGCTTGTCACGTTAGAAAGGGTAAGATGTAGTCACCAGGAATTTAATTCGTAATTGTTTTAACACGTATCCTATCTTTGATTTTTCAACAACTGCCCAGCTTTCAACTGTTTACATTACTACTTTTTGCAAGCTTGTTTTTCGCATTGAAAGCCATTAAGTAGTTTTACTTATGTTGCTTCGCTCGAGCCAATTTAATATCAAGTTATCATGTAACAGATCCAGCCATGTCACTGCCAATGTCAATATTATCATTATTAGCAAAACATATCCAGTAAACCAAAAGATGGAACCTTTTTGTTAACAGGACTCAAAATCGGGTTAAATAACATTTGTTTAAAATTGTCTTGTGAAAAAATGTACGTCATGCCAATTCTGAGCTACGGTTCCTCGACAAACATTCGGTTCTCAGTGACGCCAAGTCTGATCCCAGGCCTGTTTCATTTTCAGATTTGTATAAGTCAGCTAGTACGGTTGAGGGCTTGGCTGTGGCTTGAGGGCGTTTTGAAGTAAATTGCCCCAGTGTGTCAGCAAATGGCCCACCACGTCGCAAACATGTTTAAAAGCTTCCATATGGTGCCTCATGAACACATCTCATGGTTCCTGAGGTTTATCTAATCTAATTTAGAAAGTGGCTGTCATTCACAAAAGGAAACACTTTATCCATGAAGAGTCTTGGCTTCTCAAGAGAAGTCTGTGCCGATTTTGGCCAAACGTTTTGGCTACCTTGCACTATGGCTGAAACAAGTAGTCGACGGAAAATAATTGATCTATTTAACATTTATTTACAATATATTTATATTTTTTATAGAAAAATAATTATCCGAATAATAAGTTGTTGCCGCCTTGCATTGCACTTCAAATAACACTGATTGAATCAAAGCCTTCCTATAGCTACTAATAGGGTTTCTACACCTTTGTGCGTGCGGTTTGGCCAACGCTGTTTGTGCAAACTGCTCCAGTTCCCCCAGATGTCCCTTTCTTTTCTACACAATAAAGCTTTGATTCGGTCTTATCTGTCCACCGGTGATCCCGAAAGGGTCGTGGAATGTTCAAGTGTGTTTTGGCAAATTGCTTTCAGGCTTTTATGTCTCTTTCAAAAGCCGGCCTTCTAATATACAACCCCCTTCCACTAAGTTGGTGAGAGATTGTGTGCAAGTAGAAACTGTTTTACCTTGTGTCAGGAGCTTGAATCTTTGCCAGCGGATCGAAAATCCTTCTCCGCCCTTCAAACCGGCGTTTGCTGGGAACTTTCATCACGTTTTTTTTGGCAACCTCACCCAGGGAGATGGAGTTGTTGCATAACGATTGTCAAAGTTTAGCTACAGTCCTATGTCGGTCCTTTTAGACAATTTAAAGTTTGGTTGTCTTTATTTTTTACCCATGAAAATCCTTCTCCACCCTTCAAACCAGCGTTTGCTGGGAACTTGCATCACGTTCTCGTTTTGCATCACGAGAAGGATTTGCAGCTCACCCAAGTTGACACAAAACAGGAGTATGTGTATCCCAAAACAAACACAAATATCATCTGCTTCCTTGAAGAAAGATACTTTTTTTGGCATTATTTGAATTAGGTCTGTGGTTGCCGATAATTCTTTACTGTTCAGCACTAAAATGCAATGTGATGTCGTCGGTTTTTCCCGATGGCCAATTGGTTGTTCATCCGATTCCATCACTCACTTCAGGCCTTCTGATTAGTTTGTAAATACGAGCCGGGGGATGAGGCCAACACACAATCACTGTCTCTGTGCCTCTCAACGTCATCTTACTGGATTGGAGCGCAAAAGCAACCAATCCAAAAGCAAGGTTGTTTACATGCTCACACGGGTGTGCACTGGCGTGATAATGTCCATATGTCAGAGGTTGTTTACATGCTCACACGGGTGTGTACTGGCGTGATAATGTACATATGTCAGAAGTTGTTTACCTGCTCACACGGGTGTGTACTGGCGTGATAATGTCCATATGTCAGAGGTTGTTTACATGCTCACACGGGTGTGTACTGGCGTGATAATGTCCATATGTCAGAGGTTGTTTACATGCTCACACGGGTGTGTACTGGCGTGATAATGTCCATATGTCAGAGGTTGTTTACATGCTCACACGGGTGTGTACTGGCGTGATAATGTCCATATGTCAGAGGTTGTTTACATGCTCACACGGGTGTGTACTGGCGTGATAATGTCCATATGTCAGAGGTTGTTTACATGCTCACACGGGTGTGTACTGGCGTGATAATGTCCATATGTCAGAGGTTGTTTACATGCTCACACGGGTGTGTACTGGCGTGATAATGTCCATATGTCAGAGGTTGTTTACATGCTCACACGGGTGTGTACTGGCGTGATAATGTCCATATGTCAGAGGTTGTTTACATGCTCACACGGGTGTGTACTGGCGTGATAATGTCCATATGTCAGAGGTTGTTTACATGCTCACACGGGTGTGTACTGGCGTGATAATGTTCATATGTCAGAGGTTGTTTACATGCTCACACGGGTGTGTACTGGCGTGATAATGTCCATATATGTCAGGTTGGCATGAGAAAGTCCATATATGTCAGATTGGCATGATAATGTCCATATATATCAGGTTAGCATGATAATGTCCATATATATCAGGTTGGCGTGATAATGTCCATGTATGTCAGGTTGGCGTGATAATGTCAGATGTTGTTTCCACGGCTCTTCCTCCCCTCTGCTCTCTGCAGGGCTCTACATGCCTTGGCCCTCGCGTCTTTACAAGCCTTATTCTACGAGGGGACATTTAAATAATTCATCGGCCTGCAGTGGCCGCCTGTAAATAAGACTAATAGAACGCCTTGCCAGTCCTTTAAGGGAACCACTTGCCCAGGAAAAGCATGGCTGCCGGCGAGTCCATAAATCAGGTGTGGTGACGTAGAGGGAAGACGCCCGGTAGAGGAAGGATAGGAGTTCAACAGCACTGCTTTGCCCTCGGGCTGTGTGTGTGTGTGTGTGTGTGTGTGTGTGTGTGTGTGTGTGATCCTGCGACTGTACACAAATGCACGCCACCCACACTGAAGTCAACACCTGCATGTTTACCAGATGTAGATAAATGTTCATTTATTCATTTTGTTTATTGCCTGTTCTCCCCTGAGTTGAATATTGCAGGCTGTTTGCCTTGTGTGTGTGTGTTTGTCTGTGGTGTGAAATTCACCATGTGCGGGACCGAGTGATCGCTATCTGAACTGAGCTGTGTTTCGTGGTTTTACACGAGGCATTCGATCCAGGAGTTAGAAACGCAATTACTAAAATGTTGATTATAATTCAACTGGCAGAGATATATTTTTTAATTTAGCTCTCAGTAATGGAGATCAGTCACACTAGTTCACATTCCCGCCCCTCGGCTCACAGCGGAATTCCCGTGGACATTTTTTTCTCCTAATCCCGGCCTGTGTTGTGTTTCTCGGCATGAGCAATAGCTGGAATTCCTGGCGCTCCACAGAGCGAGCTCTAGATAAACTTTAGACAAGAGCACGTGGTCAGAGGTGGAGTCGTCGACGGTGCTCGGTCTACATCACGGGACAAAGTCTAAACCTTCTGTCCGACTAAACGGAAGGGAACAGGTAAATAAATTCCATTCCTGGCTTCTCACTGGAGGAGGTGTGCACATTTCTGTTCTCCATTACCCCTGAAGGATTCACTTGACCGGGTCGTTAAGCAATGGCATCGGACTCGTGAAGTGCGGGACCCGAACAAAACGGTTTGCGCCCCAGGGGTTCTCCCGCGTTAAAACATTGCTCCCTGGAGGAGGGCACGAGGGCCGACATCACACACACACAAGTCTTTCCCTCTTTCTCCTGTCCCCCACCCCGCACTCTCTTTTGTCTCTGTGCTGAAGGGTTAAAGAGATATAGGGGATGAGCCCATGTCCGGCCCTGCTGTTATTGTGCTCACCACAACCACCCCCACCACGTCCCCCTGCAACCACTAATATGACAGCGCTTTCCTCGTCCTGATGCAAAGCAGTGCAGACCGTTCTATTGGGGAAATGTTTTGGTCCACGAGCCCGTCTGATTGATTTGATCGATGGCCCCCGGTCGTCCATGCCGTGTCTCTGGACTGTCCTAATGAAAATGTGGAATCCGAGTGGGATACTGTACAGTATGTGCTGCAGGTCACTGATAAGAGGATTGGGGAAACAATAAGAGCTGCTAGCCAACGGTGTCTCGGACCAAGTTTTCAGGACTTCTCAAAGCTCTGTGTTGTTCCTGCTCTTCAGGGAGACGTGTTCTGAGGATCGTAAAACTCCCTTTTTTTCCCCCCGTAGCTTGTTAAGTGAAAAGCCAGTCGGTCCGTGTTGTGCAGAACATTGGCTTCTCTGATTCCTTTGCCAGACCTGGAGGAGACACCCTGTGGCTGGTACGAGGAGGTGGGGTTCTATAAGTCCCCCCCTCTACCCCCTGGGGAGATGCGCTAGCAGGCAAGCCCTGGGCCGGGAACTCTGGGAATAATTATTACTGGCCAGACAATGTGGCAGTGGGGGGAGGAAAAAAAAACAGAATGGGGGAGGAAGGGTAACAGGGTCAGAGGGTAAACACACCCCACTTGGTAGATTTAGTTTATTGTGGTGGGTGTGTAGCAGGTCTTAGCCGGGGGGAAGGGGGGTTGTTTAGCTCCAGTGGGGGGTTGAGAGGCGGTTAAACATGCCTCCACATTGCTGTCATGATAGTGCCAGTTGAGCTTGGCGACCTTTGACAACAGTCTCCATTCGTTCTGCACACATGGTTCTGTCCATCCCCTGGAGGTTTCCGGAAGGTCGGGGCTGCTCCTGTTAACCGGGGGAGGGGGGGCTGGACGCCTGCAGGAGGGCAGATAACACGACATCTCCTTTTCTTTCTGCTATTTATTGCTCGATTCAGTGATTCAAGGAGATTTGTGTGGAATGCACACACCCAAGCCCCGCCTCTACACTGGACTGGGCAGGGCTAGGAGGCTGCTAGGCAACCAGTCAGACGCAAACATGAAGGAATGCAGAGCGAGTCGGTCTGATTTAGCCCAGTTGAGCTACGGGTCTCAGGACGAATGCCAAATTCCAATTCGATGTGGTGTGGAACTTGTGACTCGTGCGATGTGATGAACTGGTGTCTCTCCCTTTCTTCTCCCTCATCTTCCTCTCTGTCCTCCCGCTGTCCACCACGCTTGCGGAATGCCACTGCTGGCGTTCCGGTCGACTGTGCGGTTGCCTGCGTGTGACCCCTGGGTGACCTGCCGTGACCTTTGACATTGGACTCGGAGTAACGTTTGTGTGTTCGTCCAGCGGGTGGAGCAGAGACGTGTCCCGACATGTCTAGAGAAACGCTGTGAGCGTCGCCGATGCAAATGGAATCGCATAGAGTCCTGTTCTACATCAAAGACAGTCTTATCTGTGCGATTCCGTTTCTATCCCAACGCCGGAACATTTCACCCCGTCTGTTCAGTTGCCAGATTCCACCGGGATGAGAGGGGAGCCAGTAGGATTTGGCAACTGTCCCTCTGATGTTAACTTTCAGTTCCACCCGGTTACCTCAGAACGACCAATCGCGAATCGAAACTCTTTCTACTATATCATGATAGGAGTTTTGTTTATAAGGGGCAATTAGCATTTACATTTGTGTGCGAGTTAATTAAGTTGCTGATCGTTCATCAACACTACACATTAGAGTGCTCCAAATTCTGTTCTTTGGAAACCCACAATTAACTTTTTTTTACGCCACCTATAAACACAGATCAACGTTAACGATTGTCGTTGTCCCGTTAACACGGTTTTGGTATATGCACAAATATGATTACGCAACCACACCATGTATATCACAGACGCTGTGTCTGTTCTGCTTTTGATTGTGCCTTTAATGCACCAACCTATGACACGCCTCTGATTCGTTTCTATCAGACCCATTCTGTCCAACAAACAGTCACCCACATTATGCCCTTGGGAACTGAAAGTCAGAACTTGACTAACTCTTTTTATACGCTGGTCCTTCTGGCAGACATGTGTTGTTTAACGTTGGGTCCTCGTTTCAGGGCCAAAATGTCTGGGTATGTTTGTTAACCAAACTCCTCCCTGCCCCACGGCCAGGAAACAAGGAACAGCGAATGGAGGAAAGTTTAGTTAAATCTCTCTTCACAAAGCTTAGCGGGGAGCATTGCTTTGGAGTGTGTGTTGTTGTCTCTGACTGAGTGTGTGTGTGTGAATGAATCTGTTAATGCATAGCAGGGGGAAGGTTTGAGCAAACTGAATCCACTCCTGACCCAGCTATGGGAACAGCTGTTGCCACCCTGGTGCAATCTTATTTTTGGTAAGATCGTGGACAGGCTACCTGATCACCTCATGTGCGTTCCCTCATCTGGAACAATGTTCTCGTGAAAAAAACCCTCTAATAGTTGTGAAAGTGTTGCCAGGTATCGGACGATGTATGCCTTGTAGACTGATTTTTTGTACTAAAGACGTCTTTGGGTCTTTGACCCAGCAGGAGGAATAAAGGCATCAGTATTGGTGTCGGCCCAGCCGGTACATTTCTATTCATATGCTAAAATACCACAAATATGCTTTTAAATGTTGGCATTCATCGAGAATTACAGGAAAATGGAACGGTAAGATAGCTGAGGGGATCGGACACCTCTAGGGGAACGGACGACATCCCAACAAACTGTGGTTGGCTGGGGAGGCTGTTTGCTCCCAGTTTCCATGAGGTTCTCGTCATGTTTCTTTTTGGCACCGTCTCACTTACGCCCAATAAATCAATGATACATGAACCAGGGTACTTGGGCTCCAGACTAAAGGCTCATTTACATGACCAGAAAGCTTATCTTAGTTTGCATAATAATCACCCATGTTGCGTTTGAATTGACCCTGGCGTGTTAGACAAGTTCTACACCGAATCGAGGCCTGTGAATATATCTAGCAGTCGGACTTTATACAGTTCTGACAGAGTCGTCTCCACGCCGACAACCGTTTGAGGGTATACGAGGCGCACGCTACCTCAGGATGGTGTAGCTGCGAGCTAGCAGGGGACCGGGTGACACTCGCAGAAAAGACGACTCGAGTGGGGACACGGTGGTTTGTGTTTGAAGACCGATCCATCGCATTTCTCTCATTGGATACAGAAATAATCAACGAGGCTCGGCTAAACTTGGGTTTGTGGCGGTTCCGCTCACCCGTTGTCCCCTTCCTCTGCGACATATGAACTGGGTCGGCGAACGAGAGTCCTGTGATTTTCCGTGATGCGGCACGTGTGTGTGTGTGCACGTGTGCTTTTAATCAAGGCAGCGCGAGTGCTTACAGCGACGGCCCACCTCTTAAATAAGTGAGTGCCTCTTCAGTGAAAAGCTGCCCCCACATCTCTCAATCTCTTTCTCTCTCTCTCTCTCGTTTACTCACCCTCTCCTCCCCCCTTCCCTCTCTGCCTCCTGTCTCTCTGACCTTGCGTCGGCGTCTGTTGGTGAGTGTGGAGTGGAGACACTCCACGTCTGTCTGTGTGTGTGTGTGTGTGTGTGTGTGTCCGTCTGTGTGTGTGTGTTAGCGGTTAAGAGGGAGACTGAGAGGCAGAGCTCTACATTTGTTGTGTAAATGCTGCGTGCCATTAATTGACTGCCTGGCTCTCTGCCTCTCCTTCAGCAGTTGAACCCTGCACTCTGTCAGGTCCCGGGGGTCCCGTCCTGTGTGAGGGGCTCCCTCTTTCTCTCTGAGGAGCACTGATGGCAGTTTGCCAGGTGAACGATAGGCACCTCTATCGCTCTCCCTCCCTGGTGCGCTTTCTCTCTCCGTGTGTCCTCCCTCTCCGTGTCCCTCTCTTACTCCGTGTCCCTATCTCTCTCCGTGTCCCTATCTCTCTCCGTGTCCCTATCTCTCTCCGTGTCCCTATCTCTCTCCGTGTCCCTATCTCTCTCCGTGTCCCTATCTCTCTCCGTGTCCCTATCTCTCTCCGTGTCCCTATCTCTCTCCGTGTGTCCCTCCCTCTCTCCGTTTGTCCCTCCCTCTCTCCGTTTGTCCCTCCCTCTCTCCGTGTGTCCCTCTCTCTCTCCGTGTGTCCTCTCTCTCTCTCCGTGTGTCCTCTCTCTCTCTCCGTGTGTCCTCTCTCTCCGTGTGTCCTCTCTCTCTCTCCGCGTGTCCTCTGTCTTTTGAGTCAGCAGCGTGCACATACAGTATGGACAGACTCTGTCTTTTGAGTCAGCAGCGTGCACATACAGTATGGACAGACTCTGTCTTTTGAGTCAGCAGCGTGCACATACAGTATGGACAGACTCTGTCTTTTGAGGCAGCAGCGTGCACATACAGTATGGACAGACTCTGTCTTTTGAGTCAGCAGCGTGCCCATACAGTATGGACAGACTCTGTCTTTTGAGTCAGCAGCGTGCACATACAGTATGGACAGACTCTGTCTTTTGAGTCAGCAGCGTGCACATACAGTATGGACAGACTCTGTCTTTTGAGGCAGCAGCGTGCACATACAGTATGGACAGACTCTGTCTTTTGAGGCAGCAGCGTGCACATACAGTATGGACAGACTCTGGCATGCCTCAACGTTTCGTTTCCCACCCGACACCCATAGTATTCCTGAGGTAAACAGTCAAACCGGCCCCTCGGAAGCGGAAAAGCCTAATAAAAACCTGCTGCTCAGGTTTGCTACAGTGTGTTTGTATTAGCTACAAACACAAAGCACTGCTGACGATTAGTGTGTCTGGTGAACCACAAAGGAAGACAATAGTTGTGAGAGAGCAGGTGAAGCAGCCGCCACTATGTATGTATGTATGTCTGTCTGTTGTGTGTGTATGTATGTCTCTGTATGTCTCCGAAGTGAAACTTCTCTGAACATTTGACCACGTTTGACATCTAATAGACTTCCAACAAACGTACATTTCTTGATAAGCAGTATAATTTTACCGCTAGAGTGTATTAAACATGAGCTGGTGAAAAGTCGCTAGATGTGCATTAGCCTGGTCTCCATGGTAACCCAGTCAACCAAGCACACTGTCTGTACCCAACGATGTGCCCGCTTGGCACTACGGAGCGATTAAACGACTAGATCTAAACCTCTTATTTCCCAGGTAAGCCTCTTTAGTATGTCTAGCATTTACGGTGCAACCTTAATATGGCTTGCAGTTACATCGTTAGAGTCTTGTCAGATCTCCCACCAGTTAGTACACCTCACCAGTTAGTACACCTCACCAGTTAGTACACCTCACCAGTTAGTACACCTCACCAGTTAGTACACCTCACCAGTTAGTACACCTCACCAGTTAGTACACCTCACCAGTTAGTACACCTCACCAGTTAGTACACCTCACCAGTTAGTACACCTCACCAGTTAGTACACCTCAACAGTTAGTACACCTCAACAGTTAGTACACCTCAACAGTTAGTACACCTCAACAGTTAGTACACCTCAACAGTTAGTACACCTCAACAGTTAGTACACCTCAACAGTTAGTACACCTCAACAGTTAGTACACCTCAACAGTTAGTACACCTCAACAGTTAGTACACCTCAACAGTTAGTACACCTCAACAGTTAGTACACCTCAACAGTTAGTACACCTCACCAGTTAGTACACCTCACCAGTTAGTACACCTCAACAGTTAGTACACCTCAACAGTTAGTACACCTCAACAGTTAGTACACCTCACCAGTTAGTACACCTCACCAGTTAGTACACCTCACCAGTTAGTACACCTCACCAGTTAGTACACCTCACCAGTTAGTACACCTCACCAGTTAGTACACCTCACCAGTTAGTACACCTCACCAGTTAGTACACCTCACCAGTTAGTACACCTCACCAGTTAGTACACCTCACCACTAGTTAGTACACCTCACCAGTTAGTACACCTCAACAGTTAGTACACCTCAACAGTTAGTACACCTCACCCAGTTAGTACACCTCACCAGTTAGTACACCTCACCAGTTAGTACACCTCACCAGTTAGTACACCTCACCAGTTAGTACACCTCACCAGTTAGTACACCTCACCAGTTAGTACACCTCACCAGTTAGTACACCTCACCAGTTAGTACACCTCACCAGTTAGTACACCTCACCAGTTAGTACACCTCACCAGTTAGTACACCTCACCAGTTAGTACACCTCACCAGTTAGTACACCTCACCAGTTAGTACACCTCACCAGTTAGTACACCTCAACAGTTAGTACACCTCAACAGTTAGTACACCTCAACAGTTAGTACACCTCAACAGTTAGTACACCTCAACAGTTAGTACACCTCAACAGTTAGTACACCTCAACAGTTAGTACACCTCAACAGTTAGTACACCTCACCAGTTAGTACACCTCACCAGTTAGTACACCTCACCAGTTCGTACACCTCACCAGTTCGTACACCTCACCAGTTAGTACACCTCACCAGTTAGTACACCTCAACAGTTAGTACACCTCAACAGTTAGTACACCTCAACAGTTAGTACACCTCAACAGTTAGTACACCTCAACAGTTAGTACACCTCAACAGTTAGTACACCTCAACAGTTAGTACACCTCAACAGTTAGTACACCTCAACAGTTAGTACACCTCAACAGTTAGTACACCTCAACAGTTAGTACACCTCAACAGTTAGTACACCTCAACAGTTAGTACACCTCAACAGTTAGTACACCTCAACAGTTAGTACACCTCAACAGTTAGTACACCTCACCAGTTAGTACACCTCACCAGTTAGTACACCTCACCAGTTAGTACACCTCACCAGTTAGTACACCTCACCAGTTAGTACACCTCACCAGTTCGTACACCTCACCAGTTCGTACACCTCACCAGTTCGTACACCTCACCAGTTCGTACACCTCACCAGTTCGTACACCTCACCAGTTCGTACACCTCACCAGTTCGTACACCTCACCAGTTCGTACACCTCACCAGTTCGTACACCTCACCAGTTCGTACACCTCACCAGTTCGTACACCTCACCAGTTCGTACACCTCACCAGTTCGTACACCTCACCAGTTCGTACACCTCACCAGTTCGTACACCTCACAAGTCGTAACGCCATGACGACGAAATATCACAAGAGAGCTCCAGGAGAACAATGTCTTACAGCTCACAATGGACTTTTACTGACAACCAATCCAATAACGGTCTGGACAGCCAGAGAAAAGCCGGCTATAGACAGAGCTAGTGTGGAAAGCTAAGCAGACATGCTAACGATACCCCTACTGCTTTCACAGTTCAGACAACTGCCTCCCTTTACCCATGAGCTCCTAGTATAGAAGTCGAAACTGCTGGGTCTACAAGCCAGTTAATTTGAGAACAATATCTCACTTGCGCTGATAGGTAGGCTCACATGGGACACGGCGATCAACAGAATTTAATTAGCAATTTATGAATAAAAATGACATATGTTTGGTGAATCGTTTAGCACCAATTAGTTGTGTGGGCGGAGCACATGAGAATCTTCTGGTTCCGCTTTCCTCCCCACAGCAATGTACTCTGATGTTAACTCCCGCTCCTTTACGGGGGAACGTTGTGCAGAAAAGTTTGAGAACCACATCTGTATCTTAGCATGTCTCTGTCCCACTGCCTCCCCCCTCTTTCTCTACACCCACAATCTCTTTTCATCTCTCCCTCTCCCCCTCCTAGCTGAGAAGCCAGAGCTGTGCAAAGCTGTTTCGGTTGTGTGTTTTTACGGTGTCTCAGGGGAGATTGTCAGGCTGAACTGCACCACGTACATGTTCCACCACCACCACCACCACTAACTACCATGCACATGACCGAACCCTCAGGCTTTAGTTCTCCATGACAGAAGACATATTTTTTTATCTTTCAGACCATTTTGGATAAGGGGACAAACAGGGTGATGGAGAAGTGAGTGGATGGGCCGTAAGACAAGACTGTACACACACACGCTTTACATCACACAAACCCTGCCCCTAACACTGGTTTAGAAAGCTTGTAGGTTATTAAAATATCATCTTACGATTAACCCAGTGAAACGGTATTTGGAAATGATCAAATAAACAATTTGAGATCAGTGTTTGTTTCCGCTCTTATTGTGGAAATTGCCTCCCAAAAAGTCTCCACCGCGGGATATAGTTTCTTTTAACTAGATCAGGAAATAATGAGAGAATACATTTGATGCTTGGCCGTGATAGCAGAGCATGGATTAGCTCTTCATTACTTATGGGGAACAGGACAGCCACAGACAGGCTTAGAGGGCCTAGACAAAGATATTTTCTCCTCCACTTGCTTAGAAAATATAAGCAATCTTTTCCTGTGAAATGTTTCCCTTTAAATTGAAATGTGACTGTCGAAATTTGTTTCACAGAGCAGACATGCTAACAGTTCCCCTGCTGCTTTGCAGAGCAAGCTAACGGTTGCCCTTTCACCTTTACAGAGTATACATGCTAACGGTACCCTTGCCGCTTTCACAGAGCAGACATGCTAATGGTCGCTCTGCCACGTTCACAGAGCAGACATGCTAATGGTCGCTCTGCCGCGTTCACAGAGCAGACATGCTAATGGTAGCTCTGCCACGTTCACAGAGCAGACATGCTAATGGTCGCTCTGCCGCGTTCACAGAGCAGACATGCTAATGGTCGCTCTGCCGCGTTCACAGAGCAGACATGCTAATGGTCGCTCTGCCGCGTTCACAGAGCAGACATGCTAATGGTCGCTCTGCCACGTTCACAGAGCAGACATACTAATGTTTTCCTTCAGCATCGGGGTGAACACACACATTTCCAGACAAACACCAATGGACCCGCACCCACACACCGAAAGCTAACCTGATCCCAAACCATGACACACACCTACCACAGCAACGGTTAACCAGGCACTCGGGCCAATTTCCACGGTGGATGGGCAGTGCCTCAGAAGCTCGTCTGAAAAGAATAACTAATTAGTTGTGGTTAGTTGAACAGCTAAGACCTTTAGTCACTGACTTCCTTGGGGATCGGAGGAGAGCTGACTGGAAATCTAAACCCTGGTGTCATGAATACAAATGAGTGTTGCAAAAAAATAAATATAATCAATCACCAAAAAATATTTCAATTGCTTTGACAAAGAATTTTCAAAGAGACCTATTCTTGACTTTTGGGTATAAATACGGCAAACTACATTAACATTTTGGTTTGGATGACAGTCATGAGATACAGCACAGAAAGTACATACTTAGATGACTATAGACTGTATCTGGGCTAAGTTAAAACTAAAAGTGTGACTCTCCTGTGCAAAAGAGTTCACTCACATTCTTCACGTGCGACATCAGCGCTAAGACACATAGCTGTGCTACATTTCTTTTAGTGACAGCTGCAGTGTTTTGCACACCCAGACTCCAACACAATGAGACTACCCGATTAGTGCCTAACGGCAAAACACCAAACTTGCGCAATCTGTCAATCACACAGTATCATGCCAAGTTTTCTAGCAGTCACTGACTGTAGTTGTTCGAAGAAGTGCAAATTAATTCTCGCTCACATTCACAGCTGGGGGAAATGAGAAAGAATACTTGTCAAGCATGCGTTCAGATGATGGCAGTATCTGCAATTCAATTAACACTGGCATTTGCATTTGAAATGCTAATACAGCCTTTTCCACAAACTGAGGAGAATTTGGTGTCACTTTGTCTCTTCTGGGATATTCATCAGCTTAGCGTAATTGCCAGTGCTCAAACATGACACAGGGCGTAATGGAATTATCCGCACTCGAAAGGTCAAAGTAGCGCCAACTTGACACAGCTACACGCGGTCAGTACTCCTGTCAGTTGGTCAAATGTACATTCTCCCGGACGATTGAACTGGATTTCATCACCTTTAAAATTCAAATTCCATCTTGATCATGAGTTCTTTTCCGAGACACTTTGGGGGAAAAAAAGATTTCCCTAGGCATTATGGGTAAAGGTCACCCGATAGCCATCCGTCACTCATTGTGAGTGGTCATTGTGCTGATGTCATTCCTTAAATATCCTACTAAAGTAATATTACATTTAAAAAAAAGTACACATTAATGTATATTAAGACCGCAAAAGCATTTACAACCGGGCACTGATCACACAAGTCACAACCATAGCACACCTGTTTGACTACGTCTGTCAGGCACATACCGGAGCTACCTGCTGCCATGTTGAATCAACCTTGTTCTCGGTCAACTGCCGTTCCGTAGGTTCTACTTCTAACACGATTCCTATCCATGGTATCTAGTATCATATTTACAACTAGGTAAAAACACTTTGGCCGCCTCCAGCCAACTAAGCAGAGGAATGACACATGCAACCATTCCTTCAGCACTTGGAGCGCATGGGCATTTTGAGCTCAGGGGCATTTTGAGCCAACGTAGTGGCGAACGGCAGTTGTTTACAGCACCAGAAAGTGGATGGGCGCTTCGCATTATCCAGTTTCTTCTCAATTGCAGTGAAATGCTTGGTAGGCATAACAGGAATGATTGGCAGAATGCCTTGGCTTTTTGGGAGTTATTTTGGAAACCTGGTTGGGTATTTTCCTTGGATGCTGTGTTGATATGCTCCATCTAACCCTCACTGCTACCCCAGAGTAGGTGTTGACATGGTAGCAGGATATATATGTCATGACTTGAATTGACCCAATTCCCCTTCCCTATGGGGCAAAGAATGTAGTCTGTTCTTGATAATCTGTATCTACCTGAAATTCACTGGTTTTGTTTCTATAACTGTTCTCCAATTAAACACCAAACACACTGGTACAGGAGACACACTGGTTTGCATTAGTCTTAAAATAATTTATTATACATATTTAACTCTTGGACAGTGGGTCTGTTAGGTAATGTGTCCAAACAAATGTTCCTCTTCAGCCTGCCTGCCTGTCTGCCTCTGCCTGTCTGCCTCTCTGCTTGCCTGCCTGTCTTCCTCTCGTCTTGCCTGCCTGTCTGTCTGCCTGCCTGGCTGTCTGCTTCTCTGCCTCTCTGCCTGCCTGTCTGTTATTCTGTAAACCGTACGACCTTCCTCTTTATGTTTTCCCTCTGACTCACATGGTGGTTGTTACTAATCTTTCTGGTCAGACTGGTTGGCCAACCAGACTTGCCACTTGGGACTGCCACAGTCAATGGGTTGTCGCCTGAACTACTGTCCTTCTCACAGAGTGCAATGAGCCTTGGCATGACCCTAGACAGCACACTGTCGTTCTCCGCTAACATCAACAGTGACTCACTGCTGTGGGCTCCGGCTCTACAACATTTACACAGTACAACCTTACCTCACCGAGGAAGCAGGATCACCCTTTAGAAGCAGGATCACCCTTTAGAAGCAGGATCACCCTTTAGAAGCAGGATCACCCTTTAGAAGCAGGATCACCCTTTAGAAGCAGGATCACCCTTTAGAAGCAGGATCACCCTTTAGAAGCAGGATCACCCTTTAGAAGCAGGATCACCCTTTAGAAGCAGGATCACCCTTTAGAAGCAGGATCACCCTTTAGAAGCAGGATCACCCTTTAGAAGCAGGATCACCCTTTAGAAGCAGGATCACCCTTTACTGCCAAGCAGCTCACATAGTTGCCTCTCTTGTTCCATTTCTGTGTATTTTCCATCATCTGTCTCTGCCTCTGTCTGCTTCCTCTATTCCTGTCTCTGCGTTCCTGTCTCTGCGTTCCTGTCTCTGCGTTCCTGTCTCTGCGTTCCTGTCTCTGCGTTCCTGTCTCTGCGTTCCTGTCTCTGCGTTCCTGTCTCTGCGTTCCTGTCTCTGCGTTCCTGTCTCTGCGTTCCTGTCTCTGCGTTCCTGTCTCTGCGTTCCTGTCTCTGCGTTCCTGGGCAGTGGAGCGTGTGGCGCTGCCTGAGGTGCTCGACTGGGAATATGTGCTGACGAGCCCTGGAAAGGCAGGAAGCTGTCTGAGCTCATGGGCCACTGTCTGCCCCCCCCAGCTCATTTTCTCCCTCTAGTCTCCCTCTCTCCCTTCTGCTGAATATTTACTTTCCCCAAACTCAAAGCTACACATGGAACTAACTCTGTGTTTGTTTGTATAAGTGTCACCATTTACTCAACTTCATCGTCACTACATGATAAAGCTACACGTGGAACATGCTCTGTGTTTATTTGTATAAGCGTCACCATTTACTCAGCTGCTTTATCAAGGGATGGGGTCTAGCTGTGTGAGTCAGGACTATTGAAAGACCCTGCTCATCAGCTCCATAGAGAAAGAGAAAGTGGTGTTAGCTGGGGTCCATCGTTAATGCAGCGATGGAATGTGCTATAGCTGTGGTCCATCGTTAATGCAGCGACGGAATCTGCTATAGCTGGGGTCCATTGTTAATGCAGCGACGGAATGTGCTATAGCTGGGGTCAATCGTTAATGCAGCGACGGAATGTGCTATAGCTCGGGTCCATCGTTAATGCAGTGACGGAATGTGCTATAGCTGGGGTCCATCGTTAATGCAGTGACGGAATGTGCTATAGCTGGGGTCCATCGTTAATGCAGCGCCGGAATGTGTTATAGCTGGGGTCCATTGTTAATGCAGCGACGGAATGTGCTGTAGCTGGTGTTGTGTTGTCAACAAAGTAACTTCGGAATGTGTTAGTAGGGTGTTAGACGGTTATCGATTGGTTCAGAAAACTATTCCACATATTTGGAGAGTAGTTGTAGTTGTATATTTGTTGCTCCGTCATGGCCTGGTCTTCTAAGTGTTATCCACTTTTTGGCGTGACAAATTTTTTTGTGTAAGTTTGCTTCAACCCAACCAAGCTCTGTGTTCTCTCAGGGGTGGGGCATAGGCTAGCTGGCTCTGGGCCTTTAATCCAATTAAACACGATTTGATAGATAGATTCAGAAGCTTCTGTGTAGGTTGCTCAGATACAACAAAGATTCCCATTTTTCATCAGGGCAGACCAAAAAAAATCAAGGAACGATTCACATCCGAAGTCCGCAACGTTGACCATTGTTTGTCCACTGCTGTTTCATCTCCGCTAGTCATTCCCGGGTTTTCCTCCATGGAAATTGTTGCGCGTCGTCAGTGTGCACGGAAACTCTACCAGCATCGCCACACCAGTGCGATCCGGTCCGACCCAAGCGATCCCGTAATGTCGACCGTCTCCTGGACGCGGTGGCGATATGGCTGGCGGACAGCTGCGCTTTTATTGGCCCTCGGCTGTCGTCCCTGCTCACGATAATATGAAGTCGGGGAGGAAACATTTACGGTCAAATAAAAGACCCTAGTGATTCCCTTTAATGTCTTTCCCCTTGGAGCGTCTCTCCTCTCATGCGGACCACTTTACGACGGCTCGGCGTTATAGGAGCGGTTTCGAGGCAGCGTGTTTCCCGGAGCGACAGTGACAGGCTTTAGGAGTGGAGGCCAGTAAAGCTCGCTAACGGAGCGTATGAGGGGAGAGCCGAGGAACGACCGATCTGCGCTCTTATAGAACATCTTCCTGCTTCAAGTTGAAGCCGTGTTAAATGACATTTCAGTCTGTGGGGCTGAACCTCAGTGTAAAGCCGTGACTGACGCTGCTACTGTGCGGTGGCGTTCGTGCCCTCAGCCTATACCGGGAGCGACACTAACCTAGAATACCCGGACTCTGATTGGGCCGGTGGCAACAGGCTGTACATATTGCGCTTGGGGGGTCGGGCAGCCGGACCTGGCACTGACAGCAGCCGTTAGAGCGGAAATACTGCAGTGTGTGCAGTCACATAAAACCTGACCACATGAAGAGGATTCTCATGGGTAGAGCACACATCACAGCACCTTGTAGCACTCAGCCCGTGTGGTTAGGTTACAAGCGCTCTCGGACTACTTGTAGACTTTTGTTTCCCTTTTTATAGTTTGTTGGCGGTAGTGGGTTGGTGTTGTGGTCGGGGGGGGGTCTGGTTGAGATGGTGGCACGGAGATGGTGGCGTCGTGTGGTAACAAATTAAGGGGAAGGGGGGGAGAGAGAGGGATAAATGAGAGTGACTGATAGTCAGAGATGGCTGGTTTGTCTCTAGACAATGTTGAGCCATGCAGTGTTCAGTCACTAGAGGGCTTAATCAGATCAGTTTGTCAAATCACCCCACACCAATACAGCTATTCATTCGTTTAACAAGCATTTTTTCATTGACACACCCCTACCTTATTTTACCCATGGTCGTTCACGACATTGGCTCTGATGAGACGGCAATAAGTGCTTCCGCTGAACTTTACATGATGCTTCCCTCACTGTATTCACACCCTGGATACCGACGGGGGAAGGAAACCACAGCAGGACGTCCGTATCCTGTAAAAAATAAGTCATTATCCAAATTGCTTTAGAAATCACTCTGGCATGGCACCTGTAGAATGGAGGGCATGGCGCTTGTCCTCAGCTTAACTCATTTACATTGGCATCGGTCCAACACAGTGTGTTCACAGCCCCCCCCGTAGTGTGTCATACAGACGAACAGCACATTAAAATGTACCACCGTTTTCTCCGTGTGCTCAGGTGAATGATGTCTTTCATTAATGTCCGACGACTTCTAAACCTGCTCTGCTATTCAGTTTGATTAAGGCATTAGGCTGATTGACTGGCGCGGGTTTCTCCCATGACAAGTACCCCCAGAGGGGTTAAATGTACGGGTGTCTCAGATTTAGTGCATCCACTCCGGTCCGGCTGTGTTTAGGTTCAATCGTCCCCCACTCTCTCCCCCTCTCTCTCCCCCTCTCTCCCCCTCACTCCACCTCTCTCTCTCTCACACTCCACCTCTCTCTCTCTCACACTCCACCTCTCTCTCTCTCACACTCCACCTCTCTCACACTCCACCTTTCTCCCACGCTCTCTGTCTCCCACACAACCTGTCCCTCCCACAGCCTAGATGAGATCCACATGTAGAAAATGCAACGGGTAGAGATTAGCATTGAGGTCTGTTTGAGGTGCTGGTGTTGTGGCTTTTCTCCTCCCTCTCTCTCCACATTTCTACCTCTCTCCCTCCCTCTATCTCTTCCTCTCTCTCTGTCTACTTCTCCCCCCCCCTCTCTCTCTCTCTCCCACTCTCTCTCCCACTCTCTCTCCCACTCTCTCTCCCACTCTCTCTCCCACTCTCTCTCCCACTCTCTCTCCCACTCTCTCTCCCACTCTCTCTCCCACTCTCTCTCCCACTCTCTCTCCCTCTCTCTCTCCCTCCCTCTCTCTTCCTCTCCCTCCCTCTCTCTTCCTCTCCCTCCCTCTCTCTTCCTCTCCCTCCCTCTCTCTTCCTCTCCCTCCCTCTCTCTTCCTCTCCCTCCCTCTCTTCCTCCCTCCCTCCCTCTCTTCCTCTCCCTCCCTCTCTCTTCCTCTCCCTCCCTCTCTCTTCCTCTCCCTCCCTCTCTCTTCCTCTCTCTCTCTCCCTCCCTCTCTCTTCCTCTCTCTCTCTCTCTCTGTGAGATTAGCATTAAGGTCTGTTTGAGGCGCCGGTGTTGTGGCTTTGCTCCTCCCTCCCCACCGACTGGCAACTGCTGTAATTGATATGCCACCTGCAATAAATCAGCTGGGCGCTGTGGTCCAGTGGTTGTCATTATCTGAACAGACAGGTTCAACGCCAGCCTCTGCTGAAGACCTGGTTGTGACTGGCTATTTGATACTGTATGCACTAGGCAGAGATAGAGGGAGGTGGGGAGAGGGAAGGGCAGGGAGGTGGGGAGAGGGAAGGGCAGGGAGGTGGGGAGAGGGAAGGGCAGGGAGGTAGGGAGAGGGAGGGGCAGGGAGGTAGGGAGAGGGAGGGGCAGGGAGGTAGGGAGGGGCAGGGAGGTAGGGAGGAGAGGGGGGAGGGGTGGCAGAAAGAGGTAGAGTGGGAGGGATGGAGGTATAGGGGGAGAAAGAGCACGGTAGGGCTGAACGATATACGGTTTTAACATCGACATCGCGATGTGCGCATGCGCGATAGTCACATCGTCGGAACATGCGATGTGAAGAAGGGTAGCACCCAAAAATGTATTAGGAGAATGGTACCACCATGGATGTATTAAGAGAACTGAATACAGTGTTCTGCGTGAAGCCCCGTACATTCCAATGCGAGTGCTCAAAAGCCAACATGGAGCTTGGATCTTCCGCGTTGACTGGCCCATGACGTCATGATGGACATGCGCACTAGCAATAATTTGTTTGTGTTGTCGTAGCAACCGATAGCAACATGCCTGTTCCGGAGCTTCTCTCTCGTGTCTCTTAAATCCACGATCACGTAGCGAACTCATGAACTCACCGTTTCATTGTCTAAAATATTCAACGTTAAACGTTATGTTTTCGTTGTTCCTGGTCGTTTACATGCTTAACTAAATAAACGATGGATGTATTTAGACAACCAAGGAGATGTCATTATTATGTATAATAATAATTCTTTTTTACATAAACGGCTACAAAAATGAGGATGTTGACAAAAACAGGTACTTTGCCTGGAGTGTTATAAAGTTGTGGCCTCAAAACAAGGAAACACCACCAATTTGTCTGATCACTTAAAACGGCACCACAACGTAACAATAACGTTTTATATCGCTAAAGTTATGTTGCCATTAAACACTGTCACCAAAGACGGATTTAAGAAAATGACCCAACGCTTGACACTTGGTATGTTATACCATCCTGCACATATTAGAGCTGTATGGAAAATGCAAATCTAAGATTGAAGCAGAGCTGTCACACGTGGAATACTATGCAGCTACAACAGACTTATGGTCCAGCAGGACAACAGAGCCCTACATGAGTCTGACGGTACGGTCTGATGGAATGGTAATTATTGACTTTAGCCTTGATTGATGGCTCGCAATATCGCAATATATATCGTTGGGGAAAAAAATATCACAATGTTATTTTTTTTCCAATATCGTGCAGCCCTAGAGCACGGTGTCCCGCGATATGCATTAAAATGTTCACCTATTATTTTTCTTATGCTTTATTGACAGGCAATTAGACATCCCAGCCCCTGCATTATTTTATTTTTAATGAACTTCGACTGCATCAGTGTAAAACCAAATAAACGAATTGAAACAAAACCCAGGAAGAATTTTATGAGTAAACACATCCTCCCCGTCTCACTGAGAGCCTTCAACTGTGTAACTTCAGAGTTGATAAGAGGCATCATGATTGCAGTGGGTGCTATTGCAGTGGGTGCTATTGCAGTGGGTGCTATTGCAGTGGGTGCTATTGCAGTGGGTGCTATTGCAGTGGGTGCTAATGCCTGTAGGATGTCTGTAAATTCTCACCTAATGGGTCACAATGTGATGTTGCCAAGCCCCATAATGATTGCCATGTTCTCTTGATCTTCCCCCTTTTCTGTCCTTTTTACGACCCTTGTTTCATTTTTGCATTGGAAACTAAATAGGTAACAATGAGTGAAAACTATTTTTACGGAATTATTGTGGATGCATTGGCAATTTCCATATTTTTCCATCATTCAACCCGAGCAGGACAAGGTTAGACAGTCAGGGGTAAATGTGAACTTTTTGACTGTCCCATCTCAGGAGGGTCGTTCCTGAGTCCTGTCCCCCAGGGTGACTCTCTAGGAATATGATCATGAGGGTTTAGCCTGGCAGGCTTTTAACCATTCGCCTCATCCAGTCAGTCGTTGTGAATGAGCTGACATTGTTTTTTTGCAGCAGCGAAGTGCTTAGATGGCTTTTCCCATTATTTTTCCTGGTGTAGACAAGCAGCTAGAGATCCAGGCAGATTGAATGTGCTGCTCCATTCACGCTCTGTTATGTCACTGCGTGTGGTGGCTAAAAATGAAATGGAATTACTGTACAGACAACCTTATATACTGAATGTTTGTCTCTCTCCGTTTGCGTTCTCTTTGTCTCTCTCTGTCTTTCTCTCGTTAGGGCTGTTCCTTCTCGTTTTGTGTCTCTCTAGTTTTCTCTCTCACATACTTTCTCTGCTTTCTTCATGTCTACTTTGGTTTTCCCCCCTCACGGGAAATGACAAACGTAAATGAGCCAGCCAGTCCGCACGCGCCGCCGCCCCTTTTAAATTGACATCTGCTTTCTGTGCGGCGCGTCCATGCCATTGAGCAAGAAATTAGTTTTCATAGGCTAACTCGTCACTTTATCGCTCTCGCTGATGCCGAAGAGGCTCCGACACGCGACGAGGCGTTTTATTATAATATAGACGTTTGCGCCGTATCCGATAACGGGCTCGCCGAGCCTCCTGTTTATTGCGTTTGGGTTTTGTCTCTCCGCGTAAGCCGCACGGGATGTTCCCTGGTACTTATTCAAATGTAGGTGGATTCACTATAGAAATGCACGTGGGGTTTTTTCTCCTGTCTACGTTTTTTTGCTTGCCCGGACCTCATTTATCTTCTCCAGGCTTTTATCTGTGCAAATTAGATGACACAAAGTCCCCTAGAATTTGATGCTATCAGAGCGGTGGTTTGCAATTTCACTAGCACAGGGGAGGGCAAATATTCCAGCTCAGGGGCCACATCAGGACTTGGAAATGAAATGGAGGGGCATGTTTGTTTTGTAATTTGTTGACTCTAAATGATTTGTGGGCCAGAATGGGGCAATGATTAAAATGTATACACGTATACGTATATACTGTAGTTATGTTTTTTATATCTAAATACCTTAAGTTCAGATTTACACGCATAACAATTGGTCTGGCAAGTTACTTTGTACTTCACCTCCAAACTATTTGAATACCTACCGGCCTGATGGAATTGCCTCGAAGGCTGGATTCGGCTCGCGGCCCTTTTTTGACCACCCCTGCACTAGCACATACATTCCTCCACACTCTTCCACACTCCTCCACCTGAACTAGCATATAAACTTCTCCACATTTCTCCACACTCCTCCACCTGCACTAGCACATCCCCTTCTCCATCCTCCTCCACAATCCTTCGCCCACCAGATATTCATCTGCTTTTCATTGGTCAGGGTTAGGGTTAGGCAAATTATCCCCCAGAATCGTCTTCCAACACACATTTAACACACACACAATTTGGGGATCTCTATCCTTGTGCCTTCTTCTCTCTTCCGTTTTATCTTCTCAGTTCTGTGGTGTTACATATCAAATAGATTTACCTCAGTCATGTGATTGAATGAATATACCTCTTCAATTCATAAATTGCATCAATCCCTCTACCACACCTAGAATAGCAAAGTCATATTCCATAGGAAACGTCATCTCAGACAACTATGTCTACAAGATACTTTCGGTTTCTTTAAACCCTCGCCTAACCCAGCCTAACCACTAAGCCATAATTGGCGTTCTCCTTGTTGGAACCCGTGACAAACCCTACCCCTCGAATGTTCTCCGGAGTGTTAAAACGATACGAGGGAAGAGACAAGTCCTTCTCTCGCTGTGTTTGATGTTCTCCGTCTCTCATGTTTTGGTTCGATCCCTCCCTTTCCACCTAACGCCGTTGTCTCGTCCTTTTCCCCGATTCCGTTCCATCATGAAATATCCCTCCGCTGACACTTTCATAGTCAAGGTGAAATTGAGCTGGGCCTTGGAGAGTTGCCGAGTGCCCGTTTTGCATAATCAGCATTTACAGGAGAACTAATGTCCCGCTATTGCCGAAACACGATTGGCCTGTCAAGCGACACACAGGCGAGCCGGCTCAGAACCCTCTGCCGTCATTGTCACTGGAGGACACCCAAAAGGGGAGGCTAATAAAGTCCTCATTCATTACCTCCGCAGTCAATCATCTCCCATCTCTTGAATCATCCCCGTGTGTTGGTAGATCTCCACGGAGACAGGAATGGTGGACTTGGGCTTGTGGGCATAATGAACGGTGATTCGATTAACGTGCTTCCGGGTCGTGGAACCGCGCTCGAGTGCCGTCTCGTACGGGTCAGATGTGACGTCTCTTCATTTTGAAGAATTAGCATGTGTGCCGATCGAGGAGGCCGAGTGCGGCTAAATCCGGTCAATCCCGCTCCCACACTGGGAACGGAGAAGTCATCCTGGAAAAATGTTGGCACAGGCAATTAGGCCTACGGAGTTCTCTCGGTCTGGATGGGAAACGGATAATTACCATGTGACTGCTGAGAGTGGATCCACTCGGTTAGGTGGGTGGGCAGGTGGGCGGGTGGAAGAGAGGGGCTTTTCATTGTTGAAGCTACAACAACAATGACAACCACAACAGCAATTAATCTCTCTGAGATGTGCAGTTTACTATTGTCCCCACTCTATGCCTCGCGTTCATTCATTTCCTGTTTCTTCTCGCTTGTATATTGTCTCTCTATGTTCTGATATGGCACAAATGGCCCTAAATCGTCATTGTATTTAGTCAACCGCCCTCAGGGTAAAAACGACAAACATGTTTTGGCCATCTGAGAGCTGCGCGTCTACTACAGAGTCACTGAGAACCTTGGTTCCGTGCTATTGGCAGAACGAGGCACTAATTAGGAGTAGGGAGGTGTTGATGCCACACTCTGAGAAAGACTAGCAGCGCGCAGACCCGGATGCAAACTGCGTGGTGTCAATAGAGGAATGCCCCCACTGGCAATTTCCTAAGCAAACCTTCGGCGAAGCCACGCACCACCGTTGAAGTTATGCAATATTAAAGGCTCTGTGTTGTGCATTCCCTGACTTATCGTAGTGTGACTCGCAATATTGTACGGTGCATTTGGTGACCCGCCGGTGGCTGCCTCCATAATTGAATGTAGTCACGGATATACCCCCCAGGCCGAGTCGCTATCATTTATTCATTTGGGGTGCTTGAATGTCGTCTTAACTTTTGTCTAAATTTGGCACCGCATCTCGTGTGCTTTTAGGCTTTCCCGGGCTGATGCATAATCAATAGGAAATGTTCCATTGCGACTCATAATGTTTTTTTTTTTTTGCCTTGCAGGGCTCTCTGTCGTGCCGCCGAGGATGATGCTTTGGATGACAGCTTCGACCACAGAGAAAAGGACGGCGGATCAATAGGCGCTTTCCCTCCTTTTCCTTTTTGGCTCATCCACCCCCGTTCCAGAGGAACACAGCTAAACATAAACAGATCAGAACCAGGGACTAAGTGCTGGAGTGACCTCACCTCTCCATCTCTTCACCCAGCCTTGCATCCCCCAAGCCCTAGATATGTGGTGCCTACAGCGATCAATCTCTGCCCCCCGCCTGGGGAACCTGCTTTTTCTGGGTGCGCTTGTCCTTATTTCAGGCCCATCCCAGACTAGAAGCCAACCCCAGCCCTTCAAATCATTCTCCCCTCCGGACTGGGGATTGACACACCTAGCCATCCACAACAAGACGGGTGAGGTTTACGTCGGCGCAGTCAATTGGATCTTCAAGCTCTCCAGTAACCTCACCAAGCTTCGCAGCCACATGACAGGGCCCGTGGTAGACAACGAGAAGTGCTACCCCCCGCCTAGCGTCCAGTCATGCCCCCACGACTTGGCCCAGACCAGCAACGTCAACAAGCTGCTCCTCATTGACTACGCCCAGAACCGGCTCATTGCCTGCGGCAGCACCTCCCAGGGAATTTGCCAATTCCTCCGGCTGGACGACCTGTTTAAACTGGGCGAGCCACACCACCGTAAGGAGCACTACCTGTCCAGTGTGGCCGAGTCTGGCACCATGTCCGGGGTCATCATCACCTCGTCCCACGGCCCGGCCAGCAAGCTGTTTATCGGCACGCCGATCGACGGCAAGTCTGAGTATTTCCCGACACTTTCCAGCCGCAAGCTGATGGCCAACGAGGAGAACGCCGACATGTTCAGCTTCGTCTACCAGGACGAGTTTGTGTCGTCGCAGCTCAAGATCCCGTCGGACACGCTCTCTAAGTTTCCCGCCTTTGACATCTACTACATCTACAGCTTCAGCAGTGAGCAGTTCGTCTACTACCTGACCATGCAACTGGACACTCAGCTCACCTCGCCGGATGCCTCCGGGGAACAGTTCTTCACCTCCAAGATTGTCCGCCTCTGCGTGGACGATCCAAAATTCTACTCCTACGTCGAGTTCCCCATCGGCTGCACGAAGGACGGTGTGGAGTACCGCCTCGTCCAGGACGCCTACCTCAGCCGTCCGGGCAAGCAGTTAGCCAACTCCTTGGGGATCTCCGAGGACGAGGACATCCTGTTCACTGTGTTCTCACAGGGCCAGAAGAACCGGGCCAAGCCGCCCAAGGAGTCGGCCCTTTGTTTGTTCACCTTGCGACGCATCAAGGAGAAGATCAAAGAGCGCATCCAGTCGTGCTACCGGGGAGAGGGGAAGCTTTCTCTGCCCTGGCTGCTCAACAAGGAGTTGGCCTGCATAAACTCGGTAAGTCCGACTAATGCATTTACTTAATTCTATCTGCTGCCCTTTAATTCCTGCAATTTCTGTAATTGTTTACCAAATATTTTTATCATTATTATATCATTATTAAAAGGCAACTAATTTGAGGCCTACTTTCTGCACTGGCAAACCTTGTGGTTTGACAAACTTGACTAGGCTGCTGTTTCGATATCGTCAGGTCATTGTTTCAGACAGTGGTGATGGGTAGAGGCAGGGCAGAGGACTTGGCTCAGACCTTACTTTGAACACCTCTCTGCCACAGTGCTGACATTTCGGTTCAGTCCCTTTACCACCGCTTGTCCCTTAGGAAATTGTGATGCAGCAGTGATTAGCGAGCGGCAGTGCAAAGTGGCGTGACTTTGAACGGGTCGTCTCACTGTACCCCCCTGCCCTCTACCCGGAACCTGAGTGCTTTGATTCATTCCAACAGGGACATCATTAGCTCTGTACCTAGGATTTGTGAAATGTCACTCAAACGATTGGCTGACACACACGAGCGTGCGCGGACACACACATGCACACGCACATTCTATTGAGAGAAGGTTGACGGGAGGCTGTTTGCACGGCTAGACCTCCCAGGAAACACTGAGCTGGTCTCCCAGTGATCCCTGGTGCATTGGCTGTGCATGTGCTTTACGGAGCTTACAAAATACACTCTCTTCGTTTCTCCTCTCTCTCCATCTGTCTCTCTTTTTATTCGTTATTTCAGGGTTTCGTCGTTTTATATGTTTTTCACTTTCCTTATTCTTTTCTTTCCCTCTCCTCTCTGCAAAAAGGGTCTCTCCACTTTCTCTTGCTGTCGTCTTTCCCCATCTAGTCTTTATTGTATTGTTTTGCCTTGTCTCTACCTTACTCGGGCTTAATTGGCTGGCCTCCCAGTTCTCTATTGCTTTTTCCTACATCCTCTATTGACTCTCTGGGTTTTCCCCCTTTTCCCTGTTTTCTACGTCTCCCCTCCCAAGTCTGGTTGTTTGATGTACCACTCATATTTAACGGAGGAGAAGCACAGCTTGGCGCCAGGTGCTACATGCTAACAAAGGCAGTGCTACAGCTGTACATCCTGTGTTCTCATAATGGTGTTGAAATGAGCACACACCAGTAGCAGCCGGTTACTCTTTATTATAATCCATTAGCAGGAGTGCACAGGTGTTTGAGAGGGAGAGAGAGAGGGGGAGAGGGGAGGAGAGAGGTAACAAGAAATAAGTAATGTTAGTTGAGTCACCCAGATTGTCCTCGCAACATAATGAGGGGGGAGGGAGAGAGGGGGAGAGGGGGAGGGAGAGAGGGGGGGAAAGGGGGAGGGAGGGGACAGGGTGTGTTAAAATAAATTGCGGTAGTTGTTAGAGGCCCAGTAGAAGTATTCAGCTCGCTGTCTAACCCTTCTGAAAGTAATGAATAAAAAGGAACTATAACACAAACTGTTTTATGCTGGGCCACCATGGGGTCAACAACAATACAACGCAGTCTGTAGAGTGAAAACACAACAACCACAGGCTGTTATCTGCCACCTTGACCGACACAGGGACCAGACACGTGATATTGCATTAACTGTCAAGGGTGGAATGGTTTTACAAAAATTACCATTTTGGTCACGTCCCCATTTAATACGTATCGATATTTACTGGTTAAGTGGTTCAAAACAACTCGGAGAATTGTAATTGGTTAGCGACAAATTACTACAAATACTTAGTAGAAAATACTTTCATTTGGAATTTGATATCTGTCTGAATCAGTGCAGGAATTCAGGATGTTCAGGACAACCAGACATTCTTTGAATGTTTTACTAAAACAGAAAGATTATTATTTTTGTATGATGCGGCCAACAATTTTACTAACCTTTTCAAAAACTATTTGTGTTTGTTTCTGATACTGCCGGCTTTAAATTTTGGGTATAGTCCTGTAAATAATTTTTTCTGTCCATTTTATTTTTGATTAAAGGCATGCAGGTCGATGTTCAGGTCAGAAAAGAAATCATGATTGTAATTTAAATTCTGAAATTGTAAACCGAAAATGATTGTGACCTAACGTTGTTTTTTTACTGGCACCATAGCAACCAAATGAAAATGTGTGAGTCACTGCCAATTCCAACCGTGCAAATGTATTCTGGGATGTATTTTTGTCACTCATGACCTCACATGACCTCACAAGGCATATTTCCGCAGTCCCAAATCACGGGTTTGTTTCACCCTTCTCTGTTCTCACTCGGCCCATTCAGTCCCAGCACTTTTGATGCCTATTTGTTGCCATAGTTTCCTTGTCCCAGTGGGAGCCATGATGTAATGTCCTCTTTGTGCTGATTGGCTGGACCCTTGCCCTCGTGGTGACCCGGGGTCAGGCTTAGGATAAAGGGACTCATTAAGTCGACGTAATCCTGTAAGAACTTTTGGGGATCAGCTTTTTTTCTCCTACATTCACTCAAAAAATGTAATAATAAAAAGTCGATGAGGTAAAGCGATTTCTGCCCGTTGCTCGATGGAGGTGGAGGTGGGGGTGGAGATGAGAAGGTTAGCGGTTGACCCTGGCGTAAAGCGTCTATGAGGCGGACGGAGGCAGGCCATTGGTTGACAGCCGAGCACAGCCAATCATGATGGATGGTCTCTTGTACAGCCAGCTACCCTTATTGGCCCTGTGTGTGTTTGTGAGGCTGTGTGTTGTAATTATACTGCCCAGTGTTCACACACTCACTTTCTCACACACACATGCACACACACACACGCACACTCACTTTCTCACACACACACACACACACACACACACATCAGTGGAGGGTCCTGGGGCCATTGTCATCTGTCTATGACGTTTATTAGTAATACCATGACCTTCCACTGCTCTGAGGGAGGATCGATAGAAACCATTTCCCCTCTGACGGTCGGAGGGTGGGAGTGGGTGTGGGGGAGGGGGAGGGGTGGTAAGAGGTGGGGAGATGTGGGACTAAAATAATAATCCACGGGGGGGGACACACAGAGGAAACCAGGTGTGTAGATAAACAGAGTGCTAGCTAGCAGGGAACCTTAGGTATTCATGTCTGCTAACAGGAGGAGAACAGGAGGAGAACAGGAGGAGAACAGGAGGAGAACAGGAGGAGAACAGGAGGAGAACAGGAGGAGAACAGGAGGAGAACAGGAGGAGAACAGGAGGAGAACAGGAGGAGAACAGGAGGAGAACAGGAGGAGAGGACATGATTGAACGTGTGCTCCACTACGAATAATATTGGTGTCAGTCACCCTGGCGCTGCGCCGTCACCTTCAGCACAGTGCCATTCCATCATCTTCATCAGGGCTGTACCCTGACCCTGGCCGACCAGCTGCTAGCATCCCAGATGAAGCTCCATGCAGTCAGGTGACACAGTGACATTCATGCCGTCAAACAAGTGAACGGTGGAGTGGGAACGGTCAAGGATCCTCATTAGGATGGACTGTGGTGTGTGTGTGTGTGTGTGTGTGTGTGTGTGTGTGTGTGTGTCTGTGTGTCTGTGTGTCTGTGTGTGTGTGTTTACTCAGGGAGTCTAATAGACAAGCACAATGCAACGCTCTTTACTCTTACTTTTAAGTGTGTTTGTCTTTACCTCACTGTTTCTGACTGCCGTTTTTACTCTCTGTCTCTTTCACCTGGTCCAGATGTTTTACATTCACTCAAAAGTTTTAGAAGCTTCATGACTCTTGTATTTGTCACCATCTTTGACTTGGTGTGTGTGTGTGTGTGTGTGTGTGTGTGTGTGTGTGTGTGTGTGTGTGTGTGTGTGTGTGTGTGTGTGTGTGTGTGTGTGTGTGTGTGTGTGTGTGTGTGTGTGTGTGTGTGTGTGTGTGTGTGTGTGTGTGTGTGTGTGTGTGTGTGTGTGTGTGTGCCATACAATATTTTGAAAGGGAGAGTGAGTGTACCCCCCATCTAAACTGTGTGTGTCTGTCTGTGTGTCACCCCTATCTAAACTGACTGTGGCCGAGCTGCAGATTAGCATTTTATCACTTAAACTTGTTCTGGGGCAGCTTCACTCCTGAGAACCCAGACAAAAGGCAAGGAACTGGGTCCAAAGTGTGGCCTTATTCCCTCTGCAGTGCACTACAGACCCCTGGTTAAAGGCAGTGAACTCCTTAGGGGGGGTAGGTGTCTGTTTCCGATGCTGTCTAGAAGTTTCTCAGAACTGCAGTAAGTGCAGATGCTGTAACATTATTACACAAAAAATGTTTTGTCTACATTTGTTGCAAAGCTAATCGTACTTTCTGTCGCTGATTTATTTGCGCATTATTTAGTTTCTCTGGCTCAATGCAACAGTCCCAAAAGTGCAAATACGTCCCATTTGCACTCCAGGCAGCGTTAAACAAACACTAGAATGTGTCGAAGGTTTTCGAGCATCATCTGAACCCCATGTCTGGTGTCATACCAACACTATGTTCTGAGTTTCTCAGGTCAATTTAAGCAAGTTCAGCTAATAAACTAATTAGATCCATTCACTCTTAACGAGTCTGAGCGGTAATTAGAATAATTGTAAACCACAGGGCTATTCCTCTCCCCTTGATCAGAATGATGTGACAGTACAGACACAGAAGTAATTAAACATGATTAATTGGCACGGTGCTTATGTACGACCGACGGATAGTTCCTAGTTAATAGAGAGCAGGAATAGTGGGAAGCCTCAAATGGTGGGATATTATCCGAATACACATACCAGAGTAATCCCTCCTATTGTACTGGGTTGGATTGGCAACCTGACCATGTATGGTTTTGTGTCTGTGTGCCTGTGTGTGTGTGCCTGTGTGTGTGTGCCTGTGTGTGTGTGCCTGTGTGTGTGTGCCTGTGTGTGTGTGTGTCTGTGTGTGCCTGTGCGTGTGTGTGCCTGTGTGTGCCTGTGTGTGCGTGTGCCTGTGTGTGTGCGTGTGCCTGTGTGTGCGTGTGCCTGTGCCTGTGTGTGCGTGTGCCTGTGTGCCTGTGTGTGTGTGTGTGCCTGTGTGTGTGTGTGTGCCTGTGTGTGTGTTTGTGCCTGTGCCTGTGTGTGTGTGCCTAGGCCTGTCGCGATAGGCAATATATTGACTTATCGCGCGATATATGGAAATGAGTGCGATCATTTTTGGTGCTGCGATATATTACATTAATTAAAAAAAATGAATGTTAACAACATTTTAGTCGATCGAGCTGCCTGTTATCTGGTCTCATTCTGTGTCGAAAGAGGAGGCGGGGCTCAAGGCAGTCTCGCGCACACACGCAGCGGAGCTGCGGACACACACACACACACACACACACACACACATTGCGGGGCAGCGGACACACACACACGTGAACCCACTGTGTTATGAAGTGGACTGTTACATAGTGACATACAGCCAGTTAGGAAGAACAAGTCCAAATGGAGTTGGTTCAAAGCCGGTGTGGGAACATTTAGGCTTTAAGCCGAATGAGAAAGGAGAGACAATTCGGTTGTTAAGTCGTGACGTAACCACTCTCCGATAATACCGTTTCCGGGTCCAAAGTCCGGGTCCTTGTGTTTCTGTTGTGTTTTTGTATGCTTGATACCTGTATCCCCTGTGCAATATGTTCAATAAAAAATAAATAAAAAAAAAGTCCGGGTCCTCTACGGCTTTCGCCCGAGTTTTAACATGCCGCAGTGCTGTGTCCCGTGTTGTTTAAATAGGTCGTAGTTAAAATATGGCGATATGGTTATGGCAGACAAGGGCTTCACAATTCGGGACATTTTCTGACATAATTAAGGAGTTTCCCTGAATATCCTGAATATTCCTCGTTAATGGACAGTTTACGCAGGAGGAAGTGAACAATAACAGATTAATTTCAAAAGCTAAGATACGTGAAGCGTTCAAATCAGCGACTGAAATCGTTTCACATTACCGTTATTACTATGATAAGTATATGCAACAAATGTAACGGAAACTGTAAAATAAAGTGTTAACTTTAAAAGTTGTGTGTAGCATGAAGGACCTACAAACTATAATAATAAATATGTAATTTTTGTGATATTATAGATGTGATTAATAATAAATAATAAATAGGTATAATAAATAAATTACCTGGCTTGTGTGAAATGTCACATCTTTATTTATTTGCAAGTTTTACAGAACTTACAACTGTGAAAAAAGGTATGGTAGGATCTGGACGAGCGGAGCGCTTGGACCCGGAAAAGGCAAAACGTCACGCGTGACGTCAGACTTAACAACCGGATTAACGAGCCGGTATGCCGACTTGGTTTAACAACAGTAGCAACGAAAAGAGGCAACACAACTAACCTCCAATCTCACCTAAAACACAACCATCCCAATCAGTTGTTGAACCAGGGAACAAGAACTGCCGCTGGAATGGTGTCTTCCAGACAGTTATCTGTTTCAGTGTAAATATAAACGCGATAGATAAATGGCGCATACTCACTCATATAGCGTAACTCGCTATATAGCCAAGGAGATGCAGCCATTAAACACGGTCGAAAAAACTGCATTTAAAATGATGCAAACCTTCGACAAACATGTAAATTAACATTCTGAAAAAAGTTGCAATAGTATCGTTTATCGCAATTAATTTTGTTGCAATATATCACACAACCAAAAGTAGTTATCGTGACAGCCCTATGTGTGCCTGTGTGTGTGCCTGTGTGCGTTTGTGTCTCTGTGTGTGTCTGTGATCCTCAATCAATGACAGGCTGTACCTTGATGCTAAAAACGTTATCAGAACTTTCCTTTCTCACATATTTGACCTACCTCACTCCTTGGCCCTCTGTCTCCTACCTCACCCCTTCGCCTTCAGTCTCCTCCTCACCCCTCCCTTCACCGTCTCCTCCTCACCTCTTCACCCTCTCTCTCCTCCTCACCCCTCCCTTCATCGTCTCCTCATCACCTCTTCACCCTCTGTCTCCTCCTACCCCTCCCTTCACCGTCTCCACCTCACCTCTTCACCCTCTCTCCCCTCCTCACCCCTCCCCTCATCGTTTCCTAACACACAATATCTTTCGGCCTTTCTCCTCGTCTCGGGGGGTTTTGCTCACAAATATCCAACCCCAATCCCAGACTAATTATTGTTATTTTCAATGGAATCATTTATCGATCTGTGTGACACAGAGCAAGAGAGACACAGCCAGAGGTGTGTGTGTGTGTGTGTGTGTGTGTGTGTGTGTGTGTGTGTGTGTGTGTGTGTGTGTGTGTGTGTGTGTCAGGAATAGAGGCTGTGCTGATGGTGTCCATTGTGGCTGAGCACTTACAGCTATATCTGTTGTCTCCCATAGACTGTAGTGAAATGGATTTAGTGTGCTCTGGCTTGTTTTCTATTTTTGTACCCTGGGGGTGTGCGCGCGTGTGTGTCTGTGTGTGCGTCGGTGTCTGTGTGTGTGTCTGTGTGTGCGTCGGTGTATGTGTGTGTGTCTGTGTGTGCGTCGGTGTCTGTTTGTGTGTGCGTCCGCGTGTGTCTGTGTGTGTGAGAGCTGTAATGACTTATTATCACTTAGGCCTAGTGAGAGACATATTTGAGGAGTGTTTTGACACATTTAGGAGAGCTGATATCTGCATTGTTGTGAATCACTGTATTTGAGAGGCTTTAAATGTACTCAACATGGTTTCCTTCAGACACAGCCCCAGTGAAACATGGTGGTTGTGTTGCTGTGGGATTTCTCCCCCGTTGCCATGAGGAAGCGGCGACCAGCGAAGCGCTAACGTCATTGTAAACACAACCCCTATTAATCAGATGATTTATTTAGTTTTGTCATTCACACTGGAACTATTTGCACGCTGTTACAACACTGCATTTATCAGTTTGGTCGTGTCGTGTTGTGCGCAGCCCGGTGTTTACTTAGATTTTCCGATCGTTTCTTTCAATTTGATCGGGGGTTTTGTTCTTGCTGTGATCTGTGTGTGCGTACGTGTGTATGTCGCAAGGGCACTCAGTCGTATGGACGTATGCTTGCATACTTGTTCATGTATATATGCATGAAGGCCTATTGAATGACTACAATATTAATGTGTGTGCGTAGGTGTGTGTGTGTGGTAAGGGCACTCGGAAGGCCAGCGGATGCTTACTTAATATGAAGGCCACTAATGAAAAGATATGAGCATCAAGTAATTGGGTGACACGCGCTGATGCCAACAGATAAATGGCACGCTCGCCCATAAACCCGTTGTCCTGAAGCCCGTTGTCCTGGAGGATTGCTGCTAGCCACTCTAACCCTCTTCATCACATCCCACTCTTCACCAGCTCACCTGGGGTCAGTGCCTCCAGACAACAGCTGTCAGTCAGAGTTTGGGGGATTTTAGGGTCATTGTGTGTGTTTCTTTCTCGGTGTGTGTGTTTCTGTGTTGGTGTATGTGTGTCTTTCTGTGTGTGTGTCTCTGTGTGTGTTTTTCTGTGTCTGTGTTTGTGTGTGTGTGTTTCTTTGTGTTTTGTTTAACATCACATGTGCTGAAGACATGATATGGTTTGGCCGTATTGCCAATGACACCGGTCCAATTACAGACAGTTCTACCACCTGACCTCCTGAGTCCACTTCCAGGGAAACACGCTCGTACCAGATGTCTGACAACATGAATGGGTGTTTGTAACGTGATGTCCAATCTCGAGAGCGTACCCTCAGGCTGGATCGTTGGCGCTAACGACCATCGCAGCGCCCGCCATCGACTTGCCCCCTCGACGGTTGGCAGCGCTATCGACAGGCCTCTGCCCGCTTCGCGGTGCCACGTTTGAAAATCACCGCGGACCTCGAACTCCCGGGCCATGGGCTGTTTGTGGTGCCGCCCCAAAGCCAACGGAGATGGTTCAGCAGCATCGTATCCAGGACGGAGAGGCTGAAAATAATATGGGTTCCTTCAGGCCATCCTGACTGTTCAACTAACTCTCTGCCATATACTCTTATGTGCTCTTATGTGCACAGACACAGACACAGACACAGACACACACAGACACACACAGACACACACAGACACACACAGACACACACAGACACACACAGACACACACAGACACACACAGACACACACAGACACACACAGACACACACAGACACACACAGACACACACAGACACACACAGACACACACAGACACACACAGACACACACAGACACACACAGACACACACAGACACACACAGACACACACAGACACACACAGACACACACAGACACACACAGACACACACAGACACACACAGACACACACAGACACACAGAGACACACAGAGACACACAGAGACACACAGAGACACACAGAGACACACAGAGACACACAGAGACACACAGAGACACACAGAGACACACAGAGACACACAGAGACACACAGAGACACACAGAGACACACAGAGACACACAGAGACACACAGAGACACACAGAGACACACAGAGACACACAGAGACACACAGAGACACACAGAGACACACAGAGACACACAGAGACACACAGAGACACACAGAGACACACAGAGACACACAGAGACACACAGAGACACACAGAGACACACAGAGACACACAGAGACCACACAGAGACCACACAGAGACCACACAGAGACCACACAGAGACCACACACAGAGACCACACACAGAGACCACACACAGAGACCACACACAGAGACCACACACAGAGACCACACACACAGAGACCACACACACAGAGACCACACACACAGAGACCACACACACAGAGACCACACACACAGAGACCACACACACAGAGACCACACACACAGAGACCACACACACAGACACACACACAGACACACACACACACAGACACACACACAGACACACACACACACACACACACACACACACACACAGACACACACACAGACACACACACAGACACACACACAGACACACACACAGACACACACACAGACACACACACACACACACACACAAACACACACACAGACACACACACAGACACACACACACACACACACACAGACACACACACAAACACACACACAGACACACACACAGACACACACACAGACACACACACAGACACACAGACACACACACACAGACACAGACACACACACACAGACACACACACACAGACACAGACACACACACACAGACACACACACACAGACACACACACACAGACACACACACACAGACACACACACACAGACACACACACACAGACACACACACACAGACACACACACACAGACACACACACACAGACACACACACACAGACACAGACACACACACACACACAAAGACACACACACACACAGACACAGACACACACACACACAGACACAGACAAGCACTACGGCTCGGCCGCGGACGCTCTCAGTGCTCCATCCCACACACTTCAGGAATGCACACCACCTCTCACCTACACACGCACGCACACACACACGCGGCTGTCCCAAGTACAGTGTGCTGATCTGTAACCTGTTTGTGACTTTTGTGTTGCTGTACACCGGCACATCGAATCCCATTGTACTCAAGGCACGCTGATACGTTCAGAGCAGGTGTTGGTGTAGCGCAGAGTAGTGTGTGTTTGTGTGTTTGTGTGCATGTGCCTGTTTGTGTGCATGTGCCTGTCTGTGTGTTTGTGTGCATGTGCCAGTTTGTGTGCATGTGCCTGTCTGTGTGTTTGTGTGCATGTGCCTGTCTGTCTGTGTGTTTGTTTATGCACGTATGTGTGTCTGTGTGTTTGTGTATGCGAGTGTGTGTGTTTGTGTATGCGCATGTCTCTGTCTGTCTGTCTGTGTATGCATGTCTGTGTGTTTCTGCACATCTGGGTCTATGTGGATGCTTTCATTAATACATCTCAGCTAGATTGTTCTAATCTCAATTTTGCTTAACAACTGTTTGCTCACAGCCATATGTCGTGTGAGAGATGTTTATATAGGATGGTTATAGGGTATGTGAACCAATGCGTTCCTCCAGGCTGGTGCAGGTGTGCCATTTTCTGTGTGCCCTGCAAATTTGACGGACACTTCAGACCCCCTGTGGCTTTGTGCTGATGCAGGAACCCCGTAACGGAGGCTATATGTTACGGGTGAACTTCTGTGTGGCATGTGTGCAGGCCTCCAGGCTCTGGCCATGTGTTCACGCTGAACAGCCCGGTCACATGGGCTTGTTTGAGAAGCCTATAGGAATTATATTTCAGCTGTTGTGTTTGATGCGCTCCTGTACCCTTTATATAGACTACTGGTTAAAGGTTTGGGGTCACTTTGAAGTGTCCTTGTTTCTGATAGGCGACGCACGTTTTTTCCCCCATTCACACTACGTAACACTGATTAGAAGTACAGTGTATACGTTGTTTTCCGGCAGACTTTTATTATGTAATGTCCACGTAGCCTTACGGAGGCCCGTTATCAGCAACCATCAGTACTGTCTTCCAAAGGCACGTTGTGTTTGCTAATCTAATTTTATCATTTTAAAAGGCTTTTTGTTATAATTAGAAATCCAGTTTGCAATTAAGTCGGCACAGATGATTAAAGAATCAAACGGTCCTTCTGTAGAGTAGCTGAGGTATCTGGAGCACCCAGCATTTGTGGGTTTGATTACAGTCACGAAATGGTCCGAAACAAAGAACTTTCTTCTGGAACATGTCAGTATATATTATCGTTCTGAGAAATGAAGTATATTCCATGGAAGGAAGCGCCATGAATCCGATGATCCGGTACTCCCTTGGCTTTGTGCCAGCGAAGAAACACTGTGTACTACAACTCTCACAGAACAGCAGCTCTAACCAGAATAGAAAGAGGAGTGGGAGGCCCCGGTGCACGAGTAAGCAACTAGACAAACATGTCAGTGTCTAGTTTGAGAAACAGATGCCTCACGGGTCCTCAACTGGCAGCTCCATGAAGAAATACCCTCACCAGACTCAACATCAACAAAGAAGATGTGTCTCTGAGTTGCTGCTCCCTTTCTAGAAACAACAAGAACAAAAACTGAGTTTCCCCAACTTAGTGCAGGAAACTGAAACTGGACATTCTTAGCAGGATTCCGTAATTGCACTTCTCTTAAATAATTCTTATGCAAACACATCTTTCAATAAAAATGTTTAGTCTAGTTCAATTTTTTCAATAGATTGCATTTTTCTTTGTTTTCCGTCTTTGTCCTCTTTTTTTTTTTACATCAATAGCCTGAATGTCAATCCAGAGTTCATGTCACCACTGGAAGACAATGCCCATATTTGGCATCTCAACATGTGTTATGAACCTTTCTATCTCCACAAAAACTTGCCATTAGTTCACCATTTCCACCTAAAGTGACTATCGGCTCTTGCTTCTTCCATTTTTGGACCAACCGATTCCTAGAGCACAGCAGCTGAATTCCCCGTAAGCTTTGTTCAGGGACAACAAACCATTCCTATCCAGTCTGTTGATATGGATAGACGGATCTTTCGTCCACACCTCCTCCATAGAACGGTTCGATTTCTAGAGCCCTATCTAACGGCTGAGATGGAACCTGCTGAATGCCTCATTAAGGCATTAAACACAATAAATTGTTGTAAAAATGTGACAGACAAAAAAATAACGTTCTTGTAGGCAATAGGTCATCCCAGAGTAAATGCCGTTTATCTTCAGATCTTAGTCCCTGGGTACTATGTACCGGACATAATACTCATTTAAGGGTTATTGACGTGCATTGGATTTGTGTCACAAATGCTAATATGGTCATTTGAAAGCGTTGCTGGGGAAACTAAATCACATCGTGGATCTCCATCATAACTGGTTCTGTAGCGGTAAATGAACGTGCTCTTGTGTTCCTGTTTAAACTGTGACTGTAGCTATTTGAGAAAGTCCACCCTGTTGACGAATTAACCCTTCACTGCCTTCCCTCGGGGTCGCTTCCTGTGCCTGACTTAAACTCTGATTGATTTGGGCCAGCTTGCACCTCTCTCGTGACGCGGTTTGATATTATTTGACATTTTGGTGAGATGGGATTGGTATAATAAGACGACCTGGTGTGTGTGTGGGGGGGGGGTTAATGTTGATGATGTACTTTCCGTGGCATGTTCTGCGGGTGCTTGTTTTGGATGCGAGTTGATTGGTTGACCGCTGTGTGAACAGGCCTCTATTGAAGCAGTCCTCAGTATCAGTACCTGGTGTTACGTCTGAACAACCTTGGTTATCAGTGCAGACCTGCTTAGATTAGTGAAGGACGTAACAGCTGGAGAGGTACTGCTCAATGTGTTTGTGTGTGTGTGTGTCTGAGCGATGTGTGTGTGTGTGTGTGTGTCTGAGCGATGTGGGCGGGTGTGTGTGTGATGTGGGTGGGTGTGTGTGTGTGTGTCTGAGCTGTGTGTATGTGTGTGTGTGTGTGTGTGTGTGTGTGAGATGTGGGCGGGTGTGTGTGTGTGTGTCTGAGCTGTGTGTGTGAGAGAGATGTGGGCAGGTGTGTGTGTGTGTGTGTGCGCATGTGTGGTAGGTATGTACGGTGTGTGTGTTTCTGTGTGGGAGACCGGCCAAAGCAATTAGTGAGTAAAAATCCTGCAGTTTCAGGTAACGCCTCGGTTGTCTGACTGGACATGTGGACACACACACTCACACACACACACATAAACACTTTACCATGCTCCCACGGGGGAGGGCGACGGAGAGACGGGGGAGGGCGACGGAGAGACGGGGGAGGGCGAGGGCGAGGGAGAGACGGGGGAGGGCGAGGGAGAGCGAGTTCTATGTTCACTGGGGATCAGTCAGATGATGTGGGTATTTAGATTATACTGTGGGTATTTAGATTGTACTGTCATCTTGACAGTTACTGTGTATGAACACAAACTGACATCAGTTCCAGCCTTTATCCTTGTTTGGTGACACACAGACACAGAGGCTTATATTATATGCAAGATTGGTCATGTTGCATTTTATGCTGTTTCACCTATGGAGTACGATGGCTTGCCCTAAATACTGTGAAGGAGCTGCTAGAATGTCAGGTTGAGCGGGACGGGAGAGGGCGGGACGGGAGAGGGCGGGACGGGAGTGGGCGGGACGGGAGAGGGCGGGACGGGAGAGGGCGGGACGGGAGAGGGCGGGACGGGAGAGGGCGGGACGGGCGTGCGCGGGACGGGAGAGGGCGAGACTGTAGTACTGTACTGTGCAGAACTGTACTGTGCAGAACTGTACTGTGCAGAACTGTACTGTGCAGAACTGTACTGTGCAGAACTGTACTGTGCAGAACTGTACTGTGCAGAACTGTACTGTGCAGAACTGTACTGTGCAGAACTGTACTGTGCAGAACTGTACTGTGCAGAACTGTACTGTGCAGAACTGTACTGTGTAGTACTGTACTGTGCAGAACTGTACTGTGTAGTACTGTACTGTGCAGAACTGTACTGTGTAGTACTGTACTGTGCAGAACTGTACTGTGCAGAACTGTACTGTAGAACTGTGCTGTGCAGAACTGTGCTGTGTAGTACTGTACTGTAGAACTGTGCTGTGCAGAACTGTACTGTGCAGAACTGTACTGTGCAGAACTGTACTGTAGAACTGTGCTGTGCAGAACTGTACTGTGCAGAACTGTACTGTGTAGTACTGTACTGTGCAGAACTGTACTGTGCAGAACTGTACTGTGTAGAACTGTGCTGTGCAGAACTGTACTGTGCAGAACTGTGCTCTAGAGTTGCAGCTCAACTAACCCCTGTTTCTCTTGTCCTTCAGCCTCTCCAGATTGACGACAATTTCTGTGGTCAGGACTTCAATCAGCCTCTGGGCGGGACTAGTACCATAGAAGGAATACCGCTGTTCATCGACAAAGACGACGGCATGACCTCTGTAGCCGCTTATGATTACCGTGGCAACACCGTGGCCTTTGCTGGCACACGCAATGGCAGGATGAAGAAGGTAAGAACTAACATTTTGTTTTGTTTTTATTGAAGCCTACTATCTATAGCCTACTGGATTAGACTGTGGGCTGTTGCACATCTCTAGCCTACTGGATTAGACTGTGGGCTGTTGCACATCTCTAGCCTACTGGATTAGACTGTGGGCTGTTGCACATCTCTAGCCTACTGGATTAGACTGTGGGCTGTTGCACATCTCTAGCCTACTGGATTAGACTGTGGGCTGTTGCACATCTCTAGCCTACTGGATTATTAGACTGATTAGACTGTGGGCTGTTGCACATCTCTAGCCTACATGGGCTGCACATCTCTAGCCTACTGGATTAGACTGTGGGCTGTTGCACATCTCTAGCCTACTGGATTAGACTGTGGGCTGTTGCACATCTCTAGCCTACTGGATTAGACTGTGGGCTGTTGCACATCTATAGCCTACTGGATTAGACTGTGGGCTGTTGCACATCTCTAGCCTACTGGATTAGACTGTGGGCTGTTGCACATCTCTAGCCTACTGGATTAGACTGTGGGCTGTTGCACATCTCTAGCCTACTGGATTAGACTGTGGGCTGTTGCACATCTAGCCTACTGGATTAGACTGTGGGCTGTTGCACATCTCTAGCCTACTGGATTAGACTGTGGGCTGCACATCTTAGCCTACTGGATTAGATGCACATCTAGCCTACTGGATTAGACTGTGGGCTGTTGCACATCTCTAGCCTACTGGATTAGACTGTGGGCTGTTGCACATCTCTAGCCTACTGGATTAGACTGTGGGCTGTTGCACATCTCTAGCCTACTGGATTAGACTGTGGGCTGTTGCACATCTCTAGCCTACTGGATTAGACTGTGGGCTGTTGCACATCTCTAGCCTACTGGATTAGACTGTGGGCTGTTGCACATCTCTAGCCTACTGGATTAGACTGTGGGCTGTTGCACATCTCTAGCCTACTGGATTAGACTGTGGGCTGTTGCACATCTCTAGCCTACTGGATTAGACTGTGGGCTGTAGGGCTGTGGGCTGCACATCTCTAGCCTACTGGATTAGACTGTGGGCTGTTGCACATCTCTAGCCTACTGGATTAGACTGTGGGCTGTTGCACATCTCTAGCCTACTGGATTAGACTGTGGGCTGTTGCACATCTCTAGCCTACTGGATTAGACTGTGGGCTGTTGCACATCTCTAGCCTACTGGATTAGACTGTGGGCTGTTGCACATCTCTAGCCTACTGGATTAGACTGTGGGCTGTTGCACATCTCTAGCCTACTGGATTAGACTGTGGGCTGTTGCACATCTATAGCCTACTGGATTAGACTGTGGGCTGTTGCACATCTCTAGCCTACTGGATTAGACTGTGGGCTGTTGCACATCTCTAGCCTACTGGATTAGACTGTGGGCTGTTGCACATCTCTAGCCTACTGGATTAGACTGTGGGCTGTTGCACATCTCTAGCCTACTGGATTAGACTGTGGGCTGTTGCACATCTCTAGCCTACTGGATTAGACTGTGGTGGACTGTTGCACATCTCTAGCCTACTGGATTAGACTGTGGACTGTTGCACATCTATAGACAGACAGACACAGACTAGGGGACAGAGACAGACAGACCATAAAAATAAAATACAAACAAAACAAAGCATTGAACCTAAGTGGCCTCTGCTGTGTGGCATTTCAGCTATGAAGGAGAAGCGACTGGGACAGTACTGTGTCATTAGAGTATTATATTCTGTGTGCTATCTCACACTGTATAAGACAGTATCTGGAGTTGAGGAGCTGCTTGTGTATTCAATCGTGGCTCTCCTGCCAGCCTGCTTAACTGATCATTTTAGAGGTGACTGTTAATTTACGTTCAATGTTTCAGTTCTCTAATGTGTTCCTGCATATTGGTTATTGATACGGATACCTATATCCTCTGCTTTGACACACCTATCCATCAATAGTTTGTAAACAAGGAGCAATATGTTTCCGACTTCAGTTTCAGGAATATAAATTGAACATTAACATGCAACTCCAATTGTGTCCTGGTTTATCTCTGTCAGTGCCTCCATCCTGGTGTTAGCCTAGCGTTAGCCTAGCGTTAGCATTCCTCAGCTGTTTCACCAGAGGGGTGGAGGGGGGTGGGGTTATTCCCATCTGCTTCATGGCTCTTATGCCAGGAGTGACCCGTCGTGCCATTTTGTGCCCATTATGCCAATGCCAGCCATGCCAGGCCCAAGTTGTCCTTCACATCGTTCAACAGGGAACGTTATTCCTGACCGCTGTCATCCCCTGTGCTTAGATCCAAATAAAACCAAAAAAGAAATCCAGTTTTATAAAATGCCAGCATATATTTTTTGTCTATAATAGCAGTTAATTTCTCATCTAGACATTAAAGCAGGCACTCATATTCCGGGCGGCTGAAAGTAACGATCGCGTCTGTTTTTGTAGCTACCAACAGAGCAGCATGTCTTTATTCTGCAATCAGCCTGTGTGTGTGTGTGTGTGTGTGTGTGTGTGTGTGTGTGTGTGTGTGTGTGTGTGTGTGTGTGTGTGTGTGTGTGTGTGTGTGTGTGTGTGTGTGTGTGTGTGTGTGTGTGTGTGTGTGTGTGTGTGTGTGTGTGTGTGTGTGTGTGTGTGTGTGTGTGTGTGTGTGTGTGTGTGTGTGTGTGTGTGTGTGTGTGTGTGTGTGTGTGTGTGTGTGTGTGTGTGTGTGTGTGTGTGTGTGTGTGTGTGTGTGTGTGTGTGTGTGTGTGTGTGTGTGTGTGTGTGTGTGTGTGTGTGTGTGTGTGTGTGTGTGTGTGTGTGTGTGTGTGTGTGTGTGTGTGTGTGTGTGTGTGTGTGTGTGTGTGTGTGTGTGTGTGTGTGTGTGTGTGTGTGTGTGTGTGTGTGTGTGTGTGTGTGTGTGTGTGTGTGTGTGTGTGTGTGTGTGTGTGTGTGTGTGTGTGTGTGTGTGTGTGTGTGTGTGTGTGTGTGTGTGTGTGTGTGTGTGTGTGTGTGTGTGTGTGTGTGTGTGTGTGTGTGTGTGTGTGTGTGTGTGTGTGTGTGCGCGTGCGCGTGTGTCACTCATTTCATCTCCTTACTGGAACCACGGTGAGACACAGAGCCGCGGTCCAAGAAGAACCAAAACAGGACACGTCGAAGGCAAATGCCGGGAATTACTGTATAGCCTGTTCTGTTGTTCTATTTACAGAGAGGATAGTTCTGTGTGTTGTTTATTTCGAATCCCGCAATCTAGGGTTCGTGGCAACCGTTCACAATTGCTCTCGGCCTCAGTTGGAAAGGGATGCGGTTGAAATCGAGTTGCGCTTCAAGGTTTTTGTAGGGCGTTGCATTTTCTGATGGACCACTAAATTAGCTCACACGGCTATCTAGCGGCATGATCGTGTTAGTAATCTGTCTGCAAAGTTTTTGGACTTTCTAGTTCCTAGGGTGAACAGTGAAGACCAGGCCGGCGTGCACGAAGAATACAGTCTTCTGATAAATGTTGGATCCTATTTCCGATAGTGTGCACAGCGTTGTATTAATAATTCATTCCCTGGATGTGTCGGATGGAATAGCTCCCATTTGTATTCATAGGAACCGTCTCCGTTGTCTCACTTGGCACTGGGAGAAATGGTCCACCAGCTACTGTTGATAGTTTGCAAAAAGGATGCCACAACACCATACCTCACATTTGTCTTGGCTAGCGGAGTGTAGACGGCAATATTTCCCCCCGTGAGATGCAGTCTGTCTTAAAGGGGCGACGTCCTGTTTCGGGTCTGCCTGCTTTGAGAGACGGGCCCGGGTCCTTGGGTCAGACGGGCCGAATCCTTGAGGTGGAGGTGACATGCAAATGACCTAAAGGCTAAACACAAGTTATTGATCTGAAATAATGTGTGTGTGGGTGAGAATTTTCTTCTTGGTTATTGCTATTCCAGAGGGACAGATGTAGCCATGAGCTGTGTGTGTGTGTCAGAGGCTAATTGACTGATCATTGTTATTCCACAGGTGAATAAAGGTGTGTGTGTGTGTTGCTGTCCATCCGTGTGGTGTGTGTGTGTATGGCAGAGCTTTGACTTGGCAGGCTGACGGCAACCCCCCACCTCCCCACAGGCATGGTAATGATGTGACAGGCACCACCTGGCAACACCCCCCCTCCTCTCTCCTACTCTACCTCCCCTCTCTCCCCCAGATGGGACCTCACCCTCCAGTGTGTGACGAGGGTCTGTTTTGGCTCTCATGTATTTGCCAGAATGGCCAGCACACGTCTCTCAGTATGGTTCCTCCACCAGGGAGCGGGGGTCTGGGCCCACAACACACAGCCATCTCTCCTGGTTCCCCCAGTACAGGGTTTTCTCTTGCCTTTGCTCTCCTGTGCGCACGTGTGTGTGTGTGTGTGTGTGTGTGCGTGTGTGTGTGTCCGTCTGTCTGTCTGTGTTACAGCTCTCTCTGTGTACTGGAAGGCTCGTTCCAGAACATTCTTCAGTGACTGACTGAGTTCACTGTCAGGTTCTCGTTTCCTCTCTTATTTACCTCCCTCTCTTTCACCTCCCCCTTGCTCTCTCTCCCTCCCCTCCCTCTTTCTCTCTCCTTCCCCTCCCTCTTTCTCCTTCATCTCCCCCTTGCACATTTGTGTGTGTGTGTGTGTGTTAGTTTGCCTGCATCTCTGTCTCTGTGTGTATCTCTGTGTGTATCTCTGTGTGTATCTCTGTGTGTATCTCTGTGTGTATCTCTGTGTGTATCTCTGTGTGTATCTCTGTGTGTATCTCTGTGTGTATCACTGTGTGTATCACTGTGTGTATCACTGTGTGTATCTCTGTGTGTATCTCTGTGTGTATCACTGTGTGTATCACTGTGTGTATCACTGTGTGTATCACTGTGTGTATCTCTGTGTGTATCTCTGTGTGTATCTCTGTGTGTATCTCTGTGTGTATCTCTGTGTGTATCTCTGTGTGTATCTCTGTGTGTATCTCTGTGTGTATCTCTGTGTGTATCACTGTGTGTATCACTGTGTGTATCTCTGTGTGTATCTCTGTGTGTATCTCTGTGTGTATCTCTGTGTGTATCTCTGTGTGTATCACTGTGTGTATCACTGTGTGTATCACTGTGTGTATCACTGTGTGTATCACTGTGTGTATCACTGTGTGTATCACTGTGTGTATCACTGTGTGTATCTCTGTGTGTATCTCTGTGTGTATCTCTGTGTGTATCTCTGTGTGTATCTCTGTGTGTATCTCTGTGTGTATCTCTGTGTGTATCTCTGTGTGTATCTCTGTGTGTATCTCTGTGTGTATCTCTGTGTGTATCTCTGTGTGTATCTCTGTGTGTATCTCTGTGTGTATCTCTGTGTGTATCTCTGTGTGTATCTCTGTGTGTATCTCTGTGTGGTGTATTCCCATCGGCAGTGTGAGCTGAGGTCTGTGTTGGGCAATAGGACAGAGGATTGTATTGTCGGAGGGAGGATTAGCTGATGTACAGGGCAATCTGATTGGCTGATGTACAGGTTAGTTCAATCTGATTGGCTGATGTACAGGCCAGTTGGACAGATCTGTGGAACCACAATATAAAGACCCAATATAAAGAACATCACTTACAGACAACTGTAATTCACACAAACCCAATTCGATTGGTTATTATTCTTACATTTTAAAGGCAGGTCCAACTAGAAAAAGGTTTTTGAAAAACACAATTTACTTTTATCGTTAACAGATACTAATATATCCTGTTCATGTTGCAGTTATGGCACACGTGGTGCTACATATTGGTCTGTGTGTGTGTGTATATATATATAAACCTCTGGGTTAACGGACTCTTCCAAGCCATTGTCCCTTATTTTTAGGGCCAACCGTTATCCCCAGCTGACAGTATTCGGCTCTCCTGACCTCCTCAATGTAGGCTGGCTACGCTAGCCATGCCTATGTCATATGTTTCACACTGCTAACGCTCGAAGCCATCACATCTGTACTCCAGGAACTGTGTGTGTGTGTGTGTGTGTGTGTGTGTGTCGCTAAAGCATGTGGCTTTTAATTAGCTCAAATCAATGCAGCCCAAGTATGCAACACAGCCTCCCCATCTGTTCACCAGCCAGCCTGTCTACGTTTCCTGGAAGTACTGTAACAAAACACACAATATATAGAACAGTGCTCCCTGTGGGCTCAGAAAGAAGCTGAAACCGATCCTGTGGCTTGTTTCTGTTACACATATAGGCACACGCACACACACACCCCTTAAGCTTTATGTTTGATTTTGACATTATGAACATTTCTCTGCATAGTTTTGTATGTGCATGCATGTATGTGTCTGTGTGTCTGTCTGTCTTTGTGTGTTTTATTGTCATCTTGCCATTTTCTTCCTTACTCCTTTACTTATCTCTCTCTTTTTTCTCTCATCACTTTCCCCCTCACTTTTCTATCCTTTCTATCACCCTCATTGGGTTTTCTCTCTCATCCAGCTACCCTCCCTTCTCAATATCTCTTTCCATATTTTGACCTCTGCCTCACCCGTTTCTCTCTTTTCCATCGACCCCCTCTGACTGTCTTTCTCTATCTCTCCCCCCTGTGCTTTATTCTCCCCCTGAATCTCTGTCTCCCCCCTCCCCCTCTCTGTAACACTCTCCCCGTCCCTCACTTTCTCTCTATCTTCCCTCTCTCTTCCCCCTCTCTCTCCCCCATCTCTCCCTCTCTCACCCTCTCCTTTGATCACAGTGGTCTTTGTGCACCAGATAACAGACAGAATGAGAGTGACTGGGAACAGCAGTGAGATACAGGCTTCTATTCTCCTCTCATCATTTGGTTTCATTAGGCAGAAGGCTCTCTGACACACACACACACGTTCATGTTGTGCGCACACACACGCGCGCACACACACAACCCACACACACAACCCACACACACAACCCACACACACAACCCACACACACAACCCACACAGACATATGCATGAACATGAAAGGGGTGTATAAACAGAGGAGTGCAGACACACACACAGACAGACACAGACGCACACAGACAGGATAGTTGGACTGATCCATTGTAGTGGATCTGGCTTTGGGTTCATTAATTAACTGCTTTTAACAGTTCAGGACATTGAAAGATCATTAAATCAGTGTCTTACAGCCATTATGGATTTTGGTAAATATTGTTATTATTTTATTCTACAATTTAAGTAACAAAATTGTCGATCCTGCGATAATTTAGTTTATTTTGTGATTTATTTATTCAGAATAAGGGAGGGTATTTAATTTGGGCTGTATTTACACAGCAGTACATCAGTGTAATTTTATTTGCAATATTCCAATTATAGGTTTGTTTTAGATAATACTATCATATAAAAGTTGCACGAAAATAAATAAATAATAATTCTTGATCACGTTAAAGCGATAGATAAAAAAGTATCAAAAGATCTCAAATGTATTTTGATGTATGTTTTGGACCACATCGCCCAGCCCTAATTCTAGACCATCCTGTGAAGGGTTAGGGTTAGATGAAGGCTTACATGAGTCCGTACAGAATAAGGAGTGGGCGGCGCCGTGAGGAGTGGGCGGCGCCGTAAGGAGTGGGCGGCGCCGTGAGGAGTGGGCGGCGCCGTGAGGAGTGGGCGGCGCCGTGAGGAGTGGGCGGCGCCGTGAGGAGTGGGCGGCGCCGTGAGGAGTGGGCGGCGCCGTGAGGGGTGGGCGGCGCCGTGAGGGGTGGGCGGCGCCGTGAGGGGTGGGCAGCGCTGTACGGGTTACTGTTTTAAATTGAAAAGTGACTGATGCCGTGGCGGTGGGGGGTAAATAATGGATGCTTTACAAATTGACTCAATCTAGAGGTTAAGAGATTGCGAGACAAGATTGGGACCCAGTCGTTTGCCAGAAATAACACGGAACACATGAGGTCATTGCAGCTGGGAATGTGTGGATTTGTGAAAGGTCAAATATTTGGTTTCTTACATATTGTTCTGATGGGCTTGACATTGCATTGTTGACCGCAGCCATTGGTGCTTTTGTTTTGTGAATGCAGTTTTAGAGTGACTGACCTGCGTTACCTAGAGATGTGTCGTACACACACACACACACACACACACACACACACACACACACACACACACACACACACACACAATCTGCTAGATTAGCTAGTTTGATCCTTCTCTCTGTGCTCCTATGTTTTGGTTAAGATCTGCTGCTGATTGGAGGCCTACAATACACACTTAACACAGGCCTTACCAGTCTGCCAAGCTGTTAGACTAGACTTAGTCCACCTTAACAGTACAGTTATAGTACTGGCCTAGAATACACACTTTATTGACACGTTGTCAGTAACCTGTTAAACTACGGACACACCTTAACATTCACTCAATCTCTATTAAACTATAGACACGCCTTAACATTCACTCAATCTCTATTAAACTACAGACATGCCTTAACATTCACTCAATCTCTATTAAACTATAGACACACCTTAACATTCACTCAATCTCTATTAAACTATAGACACACCTTAACATTCACTCAATCTCTATTAAACTATAGACACACCTAAACATTCACTCAATCTCTATTAAACTATAGACACACCTTAACATTCACTCAATCTCTATTAAACTACAGACACGCCTTAACATTCACTCAATCTCTATTAAACTACAGACTCGCCTTAACATTCACTCAATCTCTATTAAACTATAGACACACCTTAACATTCACTCAATCTCTATTAAACTATAGACACACCTTAACATTCACTCAATCTCTATTAAACTATAGACACACCTAAACATTCACTCAATCTCTATTAAACTATAGACACACCTTAACATTCACTCAATCTCTATTAAACTACAGACACGCCTTAACATTCACTCAATCTCTATTAAACTACAGACACGCCTTAACATTCACTCAATCTCTATTAAACTATAGACACGCCTTAACATTCACTCAATCTCTATTAAACTATAGACACGCCTTAACATTCACTCAATCTCTATTAAACTATAGACACACCTTAACATTCCCTCAATCTCTATTAACCTATAGACACACCTTAACATTCACTCAATCACTATTAAACTACAGACACACCTTAACATTCACTCAATCTCTATTAAACTATAGACACACCTTAACATTCACTCAATCTCTATTAAACTATAGACACACCTTAACATTCACTCAATCTCTATTAACCTATAGACACACCTTAACATTCACTCAATCTCTATTAAACTGTAGACACATGCCTTTCTTTCACTCCCAACCCTTTCTTTCACTGCCGGCACATGCAGACACATTTGTTGTCCTGGTTACATCTGTCAAAACAGCGTCTTTGAGTCTCACACAGCCATGCCCCAGGGTTTGATATCGCTGTGCAAAAATGTTAGGTCTTTTTTAAGCTAACAGGCTAGTCTAAGCCACCGTTAACTCGAACAAGAGACCCTATAATCCTCCACTGATCAAATATGTTCTTTTTTTAATTAGTACCTCTTTAGCGAGATGTAAGGTGATTAGTGGACACAAAGCAACCTAGCTAATGTTATTAGGCAAATTTGAAGGGCTAAGTTGGAATGAGTCAGGAGTTTAAAGTATCAGTTTCTCTTTATCTATAGTTTAAGTGTGTGCATGTGCGTGTGTGTTTTATCTGTAATGTTTCTATGGGTCGTGTGTGTGTATTATTTCTATGTCTTCCGTGTGTGTGTGTGTGTGTTTTATTTCTATGTTTTCCGAGTGTGCGTGTGTGTGTTTTATTTCTATGTCTTCCGTGTGTGTGTGTGTGTTTTATTTCTATGTCTTCCGTGTGTGTGTGTGTTTTATTTCTATGTCCTCCGCGTGTGCGTGTGTGTGTTTTATTTCTATGTCTTCCGTGTGTGTGTGTGTGTGTTTTATTTCTATGTCTTCCGTGTGTGTGTGTGTGTGTGTTTTATTTCTATGTCTTCCGTGTGTGTGTGTGTGTGTTTTATTTCTATGTCTTCCGTGTGTGTGTGTGTTTTATTTCTATGTCTTCCGTGTGTGTGTGTTTTATTTCTATGTCTTCCGTGTGTGTGTGTTTTATTTCTATGTCTTCCGTGTGTGTGTGTGTTTTATTTCTATGTCTTCCGTGTGTGTGTGTTTTATTTCTATGTCTTCCGTGTGTGTGTGTGTGTCTCTCATTGTTGTCACGTGTTACTGGGGCATCACCAGACTACATCGTTCACATGGGTCGTCTTGTCCTGTCACATGGCTCTGGAACACACAATAACAAACACACTCTCTTAGTCACACAGTCTCTCACAAACACATACACTCACATGATACCTGTCATCCACTCCTTTCTTCTCTCCTATCTTCTTCTCATCCTAGTCCCTCCTTTCTTCTCTCCTCTCTTCCTCTCATCCTAGTCCCTCCTTTCTTCTCTCCTCTCTTCCTCTCATCCTAGTCCCTCCTTTCCTATACTCTCTCCTGTGTCCTCCTCTCTCCTCAGTGGTAATACTCATTAGCTGACTGGCTGGCTGATTGCTACTTTTCCCCATAGGGTGGTTTTGTTTGTCTCAGTATCGCTTTCTCTTCAGTTTCTTTCTGTCACGCTCTTGTTCTTGCTCTCTCTCTCTCTCTCTTTCTCTCACTCTCTCTCTCTTTCTGGCCAATTGCAGTGGATTCTTGGTTCTGTTACTAATGAACAAACATACGTTTTCTCCTCTCTCAACAACACGCACGCACACGCACACACACGCACGCACACACACGCACGCACACACACGCACGCACGCACGCACACACACACCAGCACACACACCAGCACACACACCAGCACACACACCAGCACACACACCAGCACACACACCAGCACACACACCAGCACACACACCAGCACACACACCAGCACACACACCAGCACACACACCAGCACACACACCAGCACACACACCAGCACACACACCAGCACACACACCAGCACACACACCAGCACACACACCAGCACACACACCAGCACGACACACCAGCGCATACACGCACACACACACACACATACACACACACATACACACACATACACACACACATACACACACACATACACACACACATACACACACACATACACACACACACCAGCACACACACACCAGCGCATACACACACACCAGCGCATACACACACACCAGCGCATACACACACACCAGCGCATACACACACACCAGCGCATACACACACACCAGCGCATACACACACACCAGCGCACACACACACACCAGCGCACACACACACACACACCAGCGCACACACACACACACACCAGCGCACACACACACACACACCAGCGCACACACACACACACACCAGCGCACACACACACACACCAGCGCACACACACACACACACCAGCGCACACACACATACACACACACACACACACACATACACACACACACACACATACACACACATACACACACATACACACACATACACACACATACACACACATACACACACATACACACACACACACACACATCAGCACATACACCAGCACACACACCAGCACACACACACACACACACACACACACACACACACACACACACACATACACATACACATACACACACACAGCCACGTAACCCATTTCCATTTCCTTTCGTCTTCTTAAGGTCTTAATTGTCCTCACATCTGTAACCCTTTAGACATAATCTTTGTGTCTCGGTCAAAGCCTGCTTACCCTTAACGGAGAGGCGGACATGTTGGAGCCAGTTTCCGTACTCCCATCGGAGTTTACAGGGTTTGGCGAGCGACTGGTTGAGCCAACATGGCGGGCTACAGTAGAAGCTGTGGATGGATTGGTCCAATTAAAGCCTAGCTAGCAGAGCCCCCGGGGGTATGCTACACGCACACATGTGACATGCAGGAAATGCATACTGTAGATCAGGAGACACTCCCAATGTGTTCCAGTTTCGTCACAGCCCCGTCTTGCCCCTCCGGCAGCAGGACACAGACTCCCATTTGGAGGAGCGACGCGATATTACATGGGCACCTACATATAGTGATAATATCATATTGTCCTCCGTTCCCCAGTCGAGAGACTGAGCCCATGGCTGGTTCTGTCGTGATGGCAGTTAGAGGCCCCAGATGATGTGGATTACGGCCCTACAGGACTCAATTGGAAATTTCACGGTTCTGGACCATTTCTTAGTAGTGGGAAATGAGCTTTACCAAGGAGTCATTGTTTTGGTCGCTCTCACTTTTCTCCTGAAACGCTGAGTTTACCCAGAACATGGTTTGCAATTGGCTAACTTGGTAAGAATCATTTCTGTAGTTGTCTGTAGTTGTGTCTGTAGTTGTCTGTAGTTGTGTCTGTAGTTGTGTCTGTAGTTGTGTCTGTAGTTGTGTCTGTACTGTAGTGAGGGCCAACGACTGAGTCATGTCTGTGCTGCTCCTGGCATTGTTGCATGTTTTGGTGCTTATCAGAACATTGTGTGTTTGTGAGTTGTGTGTGATATATGTGTGTGTGTGTGTTTGGGAGTTATGTGTGTGTGTGTGTGTGTGTTTGTTAGATTTGTGTGTGTGTGTTTGTTTGTGTTGTGTTATGTGTGTGTGTTTATGTGCCTGACCTTGGTCTAACCGTTAAAGGGATGGTCACACAGACCTACTGGTCAACTCTCCCAGCCTGTTCCTCTGTAGGAAGGAAGCCATCCCTCTGCTATCAGGACAAAGCAAGGCCGGGAATTATGACTCCTGCAGCAGGAACTACACAAAGGTGTTTTCCGGAATATTATTTACGGAGGAATGGAAAACTGTGTGTTCCTGGGAAAAGGATTTGTGTTGATGATAGTGCGCACCGTAAGTCTACTGTATTGAATGACTAGAGGAAGAAACACAAAAAGGCAGACAGACCGTGAGCGAAACCGACAGACCGTGAGAGAGACCGACAGACCGTGAGAGAGACCGGCGGATAAAGAGAGCCCGGCGGATAAAGAGAGACCGGCGGATAAAGAGAGCCCGGCGGATAAAGAGAGCCCGGCGGATAAAGAGAGCCCGGCGGATAAAGGGAGCCCGGCGGATAAAGGGAGCCCGGCGGATAAAGGGAGCCCGGCGGAGAAGGGGGACCGGCGGAGAAGGGGGACCGGCGGAGAAGGGGGACCGGCGGAGAAGGGGGACCGGCGGAGAAGGGGGACCGGCGGAGAAGGGGGACCGGCGGAGAAGGGGGACCGGCGGAGAAGGGGGACCGGCGGAGAAGGGGGACCGGCGGAGAAGGGGGACCGGCGGATAAAGGGGACCGGCGGATAAAGGGGGACCGGCGGATAAAGGGGGACCGGCGGATAAAGGGGGACCGGCGGATAAAGGGGACCGGCGGATAAAGGGGACCGGCGGATAAAGGGGACCGGCGGATAAAGGGGACCGGCGGATAAAGGGGGACCGGCGGATAAAGGGGGACCGGCGGATAAAGGGGGACCGGCGGATAAAGGGGGACCGGCGGATAAAGGGGGACCGGCGGATAAAGGGGGACCGGCGGATAAAGGGGGACCGGCGGATAAAGGGGGACCGGCGGATAAAGGGGGACCGGCGGATAAAGGGGGACCGGCGGAGAAAGGGAGACCGGCGGAGAAAGGGAGACCGGCGGAGAAAGGGAGACCGGCGGAGAAAGGGAGACCGGCGGAGAAAGGGAGACCGGCGGAGAAAGAGACCGGCAGAAAGAAAGAGGCCAGCAGACCAATAGAGAGACCGGTAGAGAGACCGGCAGACCAAGCGAGAGAGTGAGACATCGATAGTGGGAGAGAAAGATGGACATTGAGACAGACAGACACCTGGTCTCTGTCTGGGCTTTACGATGGCAACATTAATGAGAGCCCAAATAGGGTTAATAAAAAAGAGGAGATATGTCATTTGTCTGTGTCTCTGTGTCTCTGTGTCTGTGTCTCTGTGTGTGTGTGTGTGTGTGTGTGTGTGTGTGTGTGTGTGTGTGTGTGTCTCTGTTTACCTCTGTGGCTGTAAGTGTGTGTGCAAATAAGTAAGACTGCAGCGACAGCAGTCTCGCTCATTTGGCAGGTCCCCAGTCTCACATTTGTGTGTATTTGTCTAAATGAATGTGTGTGTTTGCTGTTTAGTGTAGTGTGCATATCTCTAGGGTCCTGTATGGAGCTACAGTCAGCTTCCTCTCTGCTCTAAAGTGCAAGCTAACAAGCAAGCAATGACAAGCAATTTAGACCCCACCTTAGAGACCTATTGGGACTCCTCACAGCTCTCTCTGTCTCTAGAAAATACACACACACACACATTGTTTGTCCAATGTAAACCATCTTTGTTAATGCCAAAATGTACATCTGTGTGACTTCTGTGGTATTTATACACAGATGTCTAGCAAGGGTTCTCAGTATGCAGCATGTTCTTTTGATATAACTGTGGTATTTATACATGGAGTACTGGTCAGGGTTCCTCAATCTGACTCTAATTATCCCCGTGACATAACCCCAACATCGTGTGACATAACCCCAACATCGTGTGACATAACCCCAACATCGTGTGACATAACCCCAACATCGTGTGACATAACCCCAACATCGTGTGACATAACCCCAACATCGTGTGACATAACCCCAACATCGTGTGACATAACCCCAACATCGTGTGACATAACCCCAACATCGTGTGACATAACCCCAACATCGTGTGACATAACCCCAACATCGTGTGACATAACCCCAACATCGTGTGACATAACCCCAACATCGTGTGACATAACCCCAACATTGTGTGACATAATATGTATCTATATTTATCTTAACGTGTGGGGGTACATTAACTTATAAGGGTAATATTGGACGTAAACTAAGCTGAGAAACACCGTCTAGCAGGAGAGCCCATCTACCCATAAATGGTTAAACCCAAACACCCCAGGTTGAACGTTTGTGGCCTGGAAGACCATGTCTGGATCACAGATGTGTTTAGCCTTTCTGAACACTGCGTTTGCACCCCAATAACCCCCCTTGACCCCATTTGAACATTGACCCCCTTGCATCAGCACCTTTCACTTCTCCATCTTTTCGAAAAATATGTTCTCGCAGCTCTCCTCTTCGTTCTGTTCCCCTCCTCCACCCGCGTCTCGCTATTCCACCCTTCTCCTCTGAGAGGAACGGAGAACGCTCGCAGCGAGGCAAATTGGGTAAACGTTCCGGAAAGTGGCTTCTCCCACAGGGAAAAACTCACTTTCTGGCACACTTTATAGTGCACTGCTGAGCAAGGGCCTTTGACCTTTGGTCAGACATGGTGCACAGGAGGCTGATTGGGTCTCTGACTCAGAGCTGGTTAGAAGTTTCAGACCTTCTGTGCGTCCTAAATTGCAGCGGACACCCTTCATGGTAGACTTCTTTTCATCTGGACCCGTGGGTTTCCGGTCCAAAGTATTGCGCAGTAGGCTGCCATTTAGAATCTAGCTTTGGTCAGCCTAGGGCCTGCTGGTGCTCTGGTTTTAACAGGTTAACTGGGAGGTCAGCCTAGGGCCTGCTGGTGCTCTGGTTTGACCAGGGAGGTCAGCCTAGGGCCTGCTGGTGCTCTGGTTTGACCAGGGAGGTCAGCCTAGGGCCTGCTGGTGCTCTGGTTTGACCAGGGAGGTCAGCCTAGGGCCTGCTGGTGCTCTGGTTTGACCAGGGAGGTCAGCCTAGGGCCTGCTGGTGCTCTGGTTTGACCAGGGAGGTCAGCCTAGGGCCTGCTGGTGCTTTGGTTTGACCAGGTTAACTGGGAGGTCAGCCTAGGGCAGTGAAGAGGCAATAACACATGCTGATGACATTTACATTAACGCTGAAAAATTACCCTGAAATACTTCTTAGAATTGAAATTACAATGACCCTTTAGTTCTTGGACGTTTTTATTCATTTTTATAACTATTTCCTACAGTTCTTTTAATAACAGCGTTGTAAAAGGAACAGAAAAAAGCTTATAACCTTTTATTTGTCATACACATGCATTTAATTCTGGAATCTATCTATTCCTTCTAATCACTAATTGACAGATTAATTGATGATCAAAATGGTTCCAGCCCTAATCTCAACCCCATTGAGCTGTGGTGGGAGCAGCTTGACCGTATGGTACATAACAAGTGTCCATCAATCCTACTGGTGGGAGGGGCTTGACCTTATGTTACATAACAAGTGTCCATCAATCCTACTGGTGGGAGGGGCTACGGGAATATTCCCTATTCAAACTAAATGCATGTATTCATGGAAAACGAGGAGATTTCTAAGTGTCCCAAACCTTTTTTTCCTCGTCAGTTTCCCCCACGACTAACAACGAGCTGAAAAACATTTGTGTTTCACAGCGTTATTGCATTACAGGAACATTACCGCTGCAGAAATATTTTCTCTGCTTTTCTGGAAGCCCCGTTTCCCGGGAGAGTAACTACAGCGCTGTGCAAACCAGGCCATCTGTAATTCTCATTTTATTGTGAGGTAATAAGTGTAATTTATTTAGATTAAATTGTGTTTTAATATAGCGCTGTGAGTCGTGATACTGGTTGAGGATAGCGACGTGTTTGTCTTTGGGGGTTGTGAGGAGAAGTGTGTGTGTGTGTGTGGCGGTTTCTGTGGATCTTTACAGCTGCTAAAACTTAATCAATGGCTGTAATTCTCTCAGTTGTACAACACCAGTTTAGCTTTGTGACTTTAATTGACACCAGGCTGTCCCAATCAATCCCCTGCTGTGTGTGTCTGTGTGTGTGTGTGTCTGTGTGTGTGTGTGTGTTTGTAAGCCTTTTGACGCCCTTGATTGATTCAGACTGTAATAAACCTGAACAGCATGTATTCCCCCATCTCTCTCTATCTATTCCCCCATCTCTATCTATTCCCCCATCTCTCTCTATCTATTCCCCCATCTCTCTATCTATTCCCCCATCTCTCTATCTATCTATTCCCCCATCTCTCTATCTATCTATTCCCCATCTCTCTCTATCTATTCCCCATCTCTCTCTATATCTATTCCCCATCTCTCTCTATCTATTCCCCATCTCTCTCTATATATTCCCCCATCTCTCTCTATCTATTCCCCCATCTCTCTCTATCTATTCCCCATCTCTCTCTATCTATTCCCCATCTCTCTCTATCTATTCCCCCATCTCTCTCTATCTATTCCCCATCTCTCTCTATCTATTCCCCATCTCTCTCTATCTATTCCCCCATCTCTCTCTATCTATTCCCCCATCTCTCTCTATCTATTCCCCCATCTCTCTCTATCTATTCCCCCATCTCTCTCTCCATCTATTCCCCCATCTCTCTATCTATTCCACCATCTCTCTCTATCTATTCCCCATCTCTCTCTATCTATTCCCCATCTCTCTCTATCTATTCCCCATCTCTCACTATATCTATTCCCCATCTCTCTCTATCTATTCCACCATCTCTCTCTATCTATTCCCCATCTCTCTCTATCTATTCCCCATCTCTCTCTATCTATTCCCCATCTCTCTCTATATATTCCCCCATCTCTCTCTATCTATTCCTCCATCTCTCTCTATCTATTCCCCATCTCTCTCTATCTATTCCCCATCTCTCTCTATCTATTCCCCATCTCTCTCTATCTATTCCTCCATCTCTCTCTATCTATTCCTCCATCTCTCTCTATCTATTCCCCCATCTCTCTCTATCTAATCCCCAATCTATCATATCTCTCCATCTGTCCCTTTCTTTCCTATAATCCAGTCAGCATTCTCTATTCCAAACACTTTTTCCTGTGTGCTTTGTACTACTTTCCATTTAAAATAAGTATTTCTGTTTTTGACCATCTTTAAATGAATAGAGACTTTATCCCGAAACCAATTCGTTGCCACCTTGCCCTCATGTTATCTCAGCCCATGTTGTTTGTTTGAGTGTGTATGTGTATGTGTGTGAGTGAGTGTGTTACCATGGCTACAGACCAAAACAACCTGAAGTGAAAGCAGCATCTGTCTTCCACCTGGTAACCCTGGTAACCCCAGCTGCTGTTCAACCTCTGCATACCTTTTCTGCCCTGTGTGTGTGTGTGTGTGTGTGTGTGCGCGCGTGTGCGCGTGCGCCTGTGCGCCTCTGTGTGTGCGCCTGTGTGTCTGCTATCCAAATAATCTTCAAAGAAAACCTTGTCCCGAGCTGGAATCCTGTTTACCTGTGTCAATGGCCTTGATCTGAACAAGTAGGTTTATGGTTCTAGTCGCTCAATAACCTGTCTCTCTGGTCCGGTTTGTCTGTTTGGTCTGGTTTGTCTGTCTGTTATGGACTGGTTTGTTTGTCTGGTCAGGACTGGTTTGTCAGTTCTGGTCTGATTGTTCTGGTCTGGTTTGTCTGGTCTGGTTTGGTTTGTCTGTTCTGGTCTGATTTGTCTGTTCTGGTCTGGTTTGTCTGTTCTGGTCTGGTTTGTCTGTTCTGGTCTGGTTTGTCTGTTCTGGTCTGGTTTGTCTGTTCTGGTTTGTCTGGTCTGGTTTGCTTGTTAAAGTAGTTCAGGTCTTCACTCCTGCCCACGTTAACATAACGGATTATTGGCTTGGCATCTAATCTACCCAGACCTTCACATGTGACCTGGTGAGCTGATGATCAACATCTATATTTGCATCTCCTGTGTGTGATGTTTTAGCTCATCAGTGTATAGGACCTGCAGACGTGTTAACTCGGTTCTAACGTGTGTGTGTGTGTGTGTGTCAGTAGTGGTGTCCAGGTAGGAATAAGCGGGTTCTTCTGGGGCCGGTTCTGCCCGTCGATTGCTTCCTCAGGCCGAAATGACCTCACAACATTAAAGCTTTACTGGAGGGAGGAAGAGAGTGATGACTCACGTTCTCTGTTTAAACATTCCCCTGCAGAAGTGAGAATTTATGTCATTTCTGTCCATGTCTTTTGGCACAGCCCTCCAGTCATGTCAACTTTATTCAGAGGGCAGCAGCCAATGGTCTCCCTCTGGGCTGTTGGAACGTTCCTGGAAATGGTTGGAGTGAGGAATATGGGGGAAGGAGAAATGGATTGAGTTAGAGGAAGAGCGGATGTGGGAGGGAAGTCCCCCGTCCTGTCATTGCGGTGGCAGTGTCCCTTGTGGTGGGTTACCGGCCAGCAGTAGGAGTAGATTACCAGTACCAGGCCCAAACCCAAGCCAGGGACTTTCCTCCAGCTGCATTCCCAAATAGTGGTAGTGGGGGGAGGGATCACCTGAGGAAGCCTGCCTGCCTGTCTGCATGCATGGATGGATGGATAAGGCGTTGTCATTTGGAGCAGTCACCCTGTCTCTGTCCCACATGTTGTTTCTGTACTTCTGAGGGACAAAAGAAAACAAAATCTCCATATAACCATGAGTCTAAACTTTCAACACTGAAGCATAACATGTCTGTTTTTAATAATAATAATTCATTACATTTATATAGCGCTTTTCTTCCTGGGAACTCAAAGCGCTTTTTACATGAAAGGGGGAATCTCCTCAACCACCACCAATGTGCAGCATCCACCTGGATGACGTGACGGCAGCCATATTGCGCCAGAACGCACACCATACACCAGCTTACTAGTGGAGAGGGGACGGTAATGATGAAGCCAATAAGTGTATATATGGGGATGATTAGGTGGCCATGATGGACAGAGGACAAGGGGCAGATTTGGCCAGGATGCCGGGGTTACACCCCTACTCTTACGAAGGATATCCTGGGGTTTTTAATGACCACAGAGAGTCAAGGCCTCGGTTTAACGTCTCATCCGAAGGAGGGCTGGGTGAAATGTTGACATTTTGTCTTATTGCACTTGTGGTAAACCCCCAAAAAGCTTGCGCACACACTTACACACGCATGTTGGCGTTGTTGGTCATCTCGTCTGTAATCCCAATCTAGGTATTGCAAACTAAAATCACACCGTAGTTCAAAATGCCCGGGATACACAACAAATGGACGGACAGACGGACGGACAGACGGACGGACGGACAGACAGACACGCCCCCTATCTTGTGTGCACTAGATGTCTCATGTCATCACAGCCATTTCCTCAGTGCGTTCCTCCCTGTTGGTTCTGGGTTTTGTTGAGTGACTACACCCCTCCGGAGCGGAAACATGTGTCATTAGTGCGTCCTCATTAATAAAACAAATGAGTACTTCGTGTGCTTGTCTGTCCGGCTCCTTTAGGTGAGCATTTCCTGTGATTTCTCCTGGTTTTGAATGCTTGATTTTCTTTCTTACAAGCTCCAGATTTCACAACGATAGCGTGGGCTTTCCCATCAGCACCGTCACCGGCACTGTCTAAGTAGGATATAATTGTATGCTTTCAGGAAGAACATTTTTATTTATTTAAAAATATATTATTCTAACAGAAAGGGCCCTATGTGACTCAGGGCTGAGATTACTTATTTTAGATTCTTCATCTCCCACCTTCAATGTTTCCCTCTTCTCTTCTCTTCTCTTCTCTTCTTGTAGTGTGTGTGTGCGTGTGCGTGTGCGTGTGCGTGTGCCTGTGCCTGTGCGTGCGTGCGTGTGTGTGTGTGTGGTTTTTCATTAAGACACAAATTACATACAGTGTCTGAATTACCAGAACCCCAATAACCCCTGTCTGGACTCCCAGAACAACCATAACCTCTGTCTGAATTCCCAAAACCTCTGTCTGGACTCCCAGAACCCCTGTCTGGACCACTTGGCACACACACTCCTTCATCTCCCTACCTCTCTCCATCACCTTCTCGGCCTTCTTCCTCTCAGGTTCCTCTCAGGTTCCTCCCATGCGTCTGGATGGTAGCTAGCCTTTGGTGTCTAATAAAATATACCATCTGCATTAAATTCCACTGCTCTTTGAGCTAGTAGGTATGTAGGGATCATGAGACGGAAATGCTTGGATTTTAAATTCTATCAAGCCCAATTGAAGTTCCAGCGGACCAGAAGTCTCCAAAACATGGTACAACCAGGGGAACAGCCTGTCGAGGGAACAGCCTGTCGAGGGAACAGCCTGTCGAGGGAACAGCCTGTCGAGGGAACAGCCTGTCGAGGGAACAGCCTGTCGAGGGCACAGCCGGTCGAGGGAACAGCCGGTCGAGGGAACAGCCTGTCGAGGGAACAGCCTCTGGTTGTCTTCTGCGACGCACAACCATTCTAGTAAATGTGGAAGATGATTCAAGACAGAATAGCACCTTATTAATGCCCAACTACAGTAGTCTGTCATAGGCTCTCGTTTCATTTCCCTAGAATATTGAATGCAGGCAGGGTTGGCAACGGCATGGAAGGTGAAATGATGTTCACCCACTCTATGTTAATGTATTTCTATGCATTGCACAAGTCAAGTGTGTGGGCTACATTTAAAGTGTATTGCCAAGTCTAGTTTAATCGCTCACACTCGCAGGCTCACAGCTTGTCTTTTTCTGGGATTGTGTGTGTGTGTGCGTGCGTGCGTGCGTGCGCGCGCGCTCTATATCTTTAACAGTGCCAATTTAAATATTGCCGTTTGTGGAAACTGACTAAAAAGGCAGCGTACCTACCAGCTGTCTCTAGCAGTTCTCTCCAGTTATGCCTTGCTTGGAAGTCATTTGCCTGTTTACAACCTTTTCACACCGTTATCATAACCATGTTTTATATGGTTAACCATGTTTTACATGGTTATATTTTTTACGGTTATCCATATTTTATATGAAAGTGAGCTCTGAGGACAACCCACTACCAGGATTTGGGAATGCCCAATGCCGCCGGATGGGTTTGGGCCTCGTGCTGGTATCTAATCCTACTGCTGGCCGGTAACGCACAACAAGTGTCACTGCCACCGGTGTACTTGTGGGGTTTGGGTACTGAAACTCCAAGGAAAGAGGGGCATGACATAACGGTTACACCCACCCCCGCCCCCCCCAAAAAGTTTTGGAGTAATTAAACCTCCATGTGCTGGCAAGCAGTCTGCATTCTCTGATTTGCGTGATCCTCCCAGTCACAGCTGAATGCAGAACTAAATGTTACAAAAATGCTCTGATGTTCTTCAATGGAAGCCCAGATGACACAGCTGATTGAAAAGTTTTGGGCGGTACTCAGTGTGACCCTCACTTGCCTAATGGCTAGTCTAGTACCCACTGGTTGACTATGATATCTAAACTATCATAAGTACACCCAGCACTGCCAGAAGATGACTGGCCACCCCTCAAAGCCTGGTTCCTCTCTAGGTTTCTTCCTAAATTTGACCCATCAGAGATTCTTTCCTAGCCGCCGTGTATCAACTTGTATCCACTTGTTATGTTGATGTGTGCTCTGTCGGATTCAGGTTGGGTGTTTGTAAAAGCACTTGGTGACAACTTTGTTGTAAAAATACCTTCGATTGATAGGTTGATACAGAGGCATCATCTGACCCTATACAGGAGCCTAGCCAGCCGTAGCATTGAGCAATTATGTATGTGACACCTGCTAGCTGTTAGCATAGCGGCTAGGCTTGTTTTTCCGCCAGTCTAACATTCAATGCCAGACAGTAAATTATGTCTGTATGCTAGATGATACATTGTAAAGTGCCTCTTTAGTCCCAGGCCTCACTCTCTCTCTCTCTCTCTCTCTCATCTGTGTGTGTGTGCGCCCGCGTGTGTGTAGCCTGATTGAGTTAGCGTGATTTAGCGATCATTGGAAGATAAAACGCTGCGCAGGCGCCATGTCAAATGACTCACTGCACACACTTATGGGTGCTGGCAGGGGCATTTAATTTCCTATGACGGGATGCAGAGGAGGGGGATGAGGAGGTGTTTACAAGGAACATGCCCATTAAAAGCTCTAACGCTGATGGATAGTTTTCATTTGCCACTGGAACTGCTAGCGCAGCCACCGCAACAGTGAATATACACCCCACCACCTCCCCCTGCTAGTGTCTCCATGTGTGTGTTGGTTATACACCCCCTGCTAGTGTCTACATGTGTGTGTTGGTTATACACACCCCACCACCTCCCCCCTGCTAGTTTCTACATGTGTGTGTTGGTTATACCCCCCCCTGCTAGTGTCTACATGTGTGTGTTGGTTATACACCCCACCACCTCCCCCCTGCTAGTTTCTACATGTGTGTGTTGGTTATACACCCCACCACCCCCCCCTGCTAGTTTCTACATGTGTATGTTGGTTATACACCCCACCACCCCCTGCTAGTTTCTACATGTGTGTGTTGATTATACACCCCACCACCTCCCCCTGCTAGTTTCTACATGTGTGTGTTGGTTATACACACCCCACCACCTCCCCCTGCTAGTGTCTACATGTGTGTGTTGGTTATACACCCCACCCCCCTGCTAGTGTCTACATGTGTGTGTTGGTTATATACACCCCACCACCTCCCCTGCTAGTTTCTACATGTGTGTGTTGGTTATACACCCCACCACCTCCCCCTGCTAGTTTCTACATGTGTAGTGTCTTGGTTATACACCCCACCACCTCCCCCTGCTAGTTTCTACATGTGTGTGTTGGTTATACACACCCCACCACCTCCCCCTGCTAGTTTCTACATGTGTGTGTTGGTTATACACACCCCACCACCTCCCCCTGCTAGTTTCTACATGTGTGTGTTGGTTATACACACCCCACCACCTCCCCCTGCTAGTTTCTACATGTGTGTGTTGGTTATACACACCCCACCACCTCCCCCTGCTAGTTTCTACATGTGTGTGTTGGTTATACACACCCCACCACCCCCCCCTGCTAGTTTCTACATGTGTGTGTTGGTTATACACACCCCACCACCTCCCCTGCTAGTTTCTACATGTGTGTGTTGGTTATACACACCCCACCACCTCCCCCTGCTAGTTTCTACATGTGTGTGTTGGTTACACACCCCACCACCTCCCCCGGCTAGTTTCTACATGTGTGTGTTGGTTACACACCCCCACCACCTCCCCCTGCTAGTTTCTACATGTGTGTGTTGGTTACACACCCCCACCACCTCCCCCCTGCTAGTTTCTACATGTGTGTGTTGGTTACACACCCCCACCACCTCCCCCTGCTAGTTTCTACATGTGTGTGTTGGTTACACACCCCCCACCACCTCCCCCTGCTAGTTTCTACATGTGTGTGTTGGTTACACACCCCCCACCACCTCCCCCTGCTAGTTTCTGCATGTGTGTGTTGGTTATACACACCCCACCACCTCCCCCCTGCTAGTTTCTGCATGTGTGTGTTGGTTACACACCCCCACCACCTCCCCCCTGCTAGTTTCTACATGTGTGTGTTGGTTACACACCCCCCACCACCTCCCCCCTGCTAGTTTCTACATGTGTGTGTTGGTTATACACCCCACCACCTCCACACATTAGTGACTAGTGGCTAAGCCTTTGAGGTCAGAGAGGGGCTGAAAATTAATCCATCCAATTAAAGCGCGCTATAATGTGTGTGTCTGTGTGTGTGGCCTTTAACAGCCCGGCCATGTAACTGTTGCTCTGGGAGTGCTACGGCAATGACCTTTCACCTCATGTCAAGTGGTAAAGGTTAAACGCATTAATAAAGAATGGGGGGGTGAACATATTTATGTATGTCAGCATATGTGCATGGTTCTGGGTTTGAATTAATAAGTGTGTGAGTGCGTGCGTGTGTGTGTGCGTGGTGACCTGAATCGTTCATGTGCCTCTCTCCAATGAGGTGTAAAATAAACTCCTATAAACCATATGATATAAGGCATTCTCTGTCCCTTTATACTTTATCTTCTGTCTCTGTGTTTATAATTACTTTACTTTATTAGGCTAATTAATTAATTAAAGAGCAGGTCAGCTGACATTCCCATTTTCTCCTCGTGTGCCGGACTCCGGAACTCCCATAACGCTCCCATTCACGTCCTATTTTTCTCTCACGTTCGCCACATTTTGTCTTCCGCTCGCCGCCTCCTCTCTTTCGTTCACCTTTCTCCTCCCTCACTTCTCTCCTCCCACCCTCTTCTGTGGGAGGTCTATAATTAAGTGAGGCTAGCCTAGGGGTGTCAAGCTGAACAGAACTTGCCTAATGGGACTTGCAGAACGTTCATGGTGGTTGTGGTTGGTTGGTGTGACTTTGGTTGATGCTAGGCAAGGTGGTTGGAGTGGGTTCCTGGCCCTAATGACTTGTAACGTGTCCATCTGGTCGTGCTTTTCACTTGGATTACGTTTTATAGTCTCTGGACAGAAGAGTGGACCCCACATAGCCTGGTTCCTCTCTAGGTTTCTAAGTTTCCTAAGTTTTGATCCTTTAGGGAGTTTTTTCTAGCCACTTTGCATCAATCTATTTATTGTTGGTTCTTCAGGGTTTTAGACTGGGAGTTTGTAAAGCCCTTTGTAACAACTGTGGATGTAATAAGGGCTTCATAAAATAAATGTCATTGATTGGTTGATTGGGTGACATGGTCAAGTCACCTCCACACCTCTATCTGACATACAACTAGTTTTAGGCGCCAAGCAGTTAATTAGACTGATTCTTATGGAGAGACTGTCAGCTGCCACATAGCCAGGACTGAACACACACACACACACACACACACACACACACACACACACAGTGTTGTCATAGTTGCAGCAGATGGTTCTGAGATGTATGTAGGTAGGCGGTACTGTGTTTAAATATACAAGAAACTGTCATCTGTGTGCAAGAAAAGCTGAGCGTATTTTCTACAGAGGGCACTGTAAACGTATATAACTTGAGACTAGTTCTTATCTGTGAGGACTCATCCCTGGCGTCAGCTGCAGTTATCTGTGAGGACTCATCCCTGGTGTCAGCTGCAGTTATCTGTGAGGACTCATCCCTGGTGTCAGCTGCAGTTATCTGTGAGGACTCATCCCTGGCGTCAGCAGCAGTTATCTGTGAGGACTCATCCCTGGTGTCAGCAGCAGTTATCTGTGAGGACTCATCCCTGGTGTCAGCAGCAGTTATTATCTGTGAGGACTCATCCCTGGCGTCAGCAGCAGTTATCTGTGAGGACTCATCCCTGGTGTCAGCAGCAGTTATTATCTGTGAGGACTCATCCCTGGTGTCAGCAGCAGTTATCTGTGAGGACTCATCCCTGGTGTCAGCTGCAGTTATCTGTGAGGACTCATCCCTGGCGTCAGCTGCAGTTATCTGTGAGGACTCATCACTGGCGTCAGCTGCAGTTATCTGTGAGGACTCATCCCTGGCGTCAGCTGCAGTTATCTGTGAGGACTCATCCCTGGCGTCAGCAGCAGTTATCTGTGAGGACTCATCCCTGGTGTCAGCTGCAGTTATCTGTGAGGACTCATCCCTGGCGTCAGCAGCAGTTATCTGTGAGGACTCATCCCTGGTGTCAGCTGCAGTTATCTGTGAGGACTCATCCCTGGTGTCAGCAGCAGTTCTTATCTGTGAGGACTCATCCCTGGTGTCAGCTGCAGTTATCTGTGAGGACTCATCCCTGGTGTCAGCAGCAGTTCTTATCTGTGAGGACTCATCCCTGGCGTCAGCAGCAGTTCTTATCTGTGAGGACTCATCCCTGGTGTCAGCTGCAGTTATCTGTGAGGACTCATCCCTGGTGTCAGCTGCAGTTATCTGTGAGGACTCATCCCTGGTGTCAGCAGCAGTTCTTATCTGTGAGGACTCATCCCTGGCGTCAGCAGCAGTTATCTGTGAGGACTCATCCCTGGTGTCAGCTGCAGTTATCTGTGAGGACTCATCCCTGGTGTCAGCAGCAGTTCTTATCTGTGAGGACTCATCCCTGGCGTCAGCTGCAGTTATCTGTGAGGACTCATCCCTGGCGTCAGCTGCAGTTCTTATCTTTTATCCATCCCTGTCTGGTCCCACCTGGTGTGTTTAAAGGGGAGGAGCAGTAAGGCTGAGGAGGTGTGTGTTTGGTATTGATGTGCACACAGCTCAGATAAGGATCTGATACACAGTCTGGACTAGGAGCCTGTGGACACCGTTTGAGGTTTTACATCCAAAACCATGTTAATCAATAATTCAACCCTTCCTCTTCCTCGGTCTCTCCCAACCCCTCTCGCTCCATGTCTCCTTATCTCTCTTTACCTTAAATGCACACCGTCAAGTACCTCAGCTAAAAAATATCCCAATCTCCTTGCGAGCGGTAACTGAGCTCTCTTTAGTGTGCACACCGCCAGCTCGGAGTGGAGTGTGTCTTCCTAAACATTATTAAAATGATTTTACCATTTGTCAATCCAGTACAAAACATGTTTTACACATCAACATAATGGCAATTCAATGATTTGCTATTACTTTATGCCTGTATCACTCACACATGATCCCACTGATCTCCAAAACATTCTTCCATGAATCTATTTAAAATAATGCTAATATCCGTACGAAGACAAATCATAAATAATAGGAAAACCAGACATCACAATGATATGATCTCATTGGAAATGAATTGTAGCTTGTCTCTCATTGGAAATGAATTGTAGCTTGTCTCTCATTGGAAATGAATTGTAGCTTGTCTCTCATTGGAAATGAATTGTAGCTTGTCTCTCATTGGAAATGTATTGTAGCTTGTCTCTCATTGGAAATGTATTGTAGCTTGTCTCTCATTGGAAATTATTGGTAGTTTACCTCTCATTGGAAATGTATTGTAGCTTGTCTTTCATTGGAAATTAATGGTAGTTTACCTCTCATTGGAAATGTATTGTAGCTTGTCTCTCATTGGAAATGTATTGTAGCTTGTCTCTCATTGGAAATGTATTGTAGCTTGTCTCTCATTGGAAATGTATTGTAGCTTGTCTCTCATTGGAAATGTATTGTAGCTTGTCTCTTAATAGCTGTATGTCACCCGTGGTGTGTATGGGCCTTTGGTCTTCACCTCCTTTTCTTCACCTCCCTCTCTTCACCTCCCTCTCTTCACCTCCCTCTCTTCACCTCCCTCTTCACCTACCCAGTACACTTTCTAAACATACACTGTAGTTCACTTCTTAGCTTCCCCATACACCCCCCAACCACTTCACCTCCTGCGTCTTCCACACTTTTCCCACTTGTCTCCCCCACGTCCCCCCCTGTGTCTCCCCCACTTCTCATACGTGTCTCCCCCACGCCCCCTCTCCACCCCCCCTGTGTCTCTCCCACTTCTCCTATCACTTCACCCCCACGTCGTTCACGACTGCCAGTTGGAAACACTATGTTAATCTCTGGCATGTTGTGTGTGTGTGTAGTTGTTATTGATAGGGGAGAATGTCTGCACCCTTCCATGTTGTGATGTTGTCTGCTAGGATATATGGTTTCCTGTGGACATTTATTACTCTGATGGATTAAAACACTGTTTCTCATGGCTGGATACTGGGAGAATAAAAACATCACTTTAAATCTGGTTGGATTCTCCTGTGCACACACACACACAACCCCACAGAAACATTAACCTAACACACACACACACACACTCGCACACACTCTTTTAGACACCCACGCTCACACACACTCTTTGATGTTTACACACACACAACACACACACACACACACACACACACGCACACACACTCACACACACTCACACACCCTCATTACTCTTTAGTCTGAGTGTACACATTGTTATTGTGAATGTCTTATCACCAGATATAAATTACTCCAGTTGTATTATTAGCTAGTAAATTCATGAGGTGTCACCAAGATCCTGTAGAGAGATGGATGAGACATAGGCACAAAGTGTGTGTGTGTGGGTGGGAGAGAGAGAGATGACCTGTCTTTCCTCTTCACGCTGTGAGTAGATACAGAGAAAACAAACAATTTCGCCAGTTCTTCGTACCTCATTCTGTCTTCATTCTCTCCCAATCTGTGCATGCGTGTTTGTGTGTGAATACATTCTACGGGTTATCTCTGTTTGTGTGTGACGACTTGTGTGTGTGTGTTGAGTGTGTGCGTGTGTTTGTTTGCGAGATACGATGCTACAACAGTCTGAATGAAATGTGTCTTTGTTTATCGTTCCATTATCCAGTAAAAACCCATTGCTTTGTCATGGCCTTATGAATTGCCCATCTCTCTCTCTCTCTCTCTCTCTCTTTCTGACGGTCTCCCTGTTTGTGTCTGTCTCCCTGTTTGTTTGTTTGTTTGTCTGTCTGTCTCTGTATGTATCTTCCTCGCCCTCTTTGTCTTCTTCTTTTTCTCCTGCCTGTCTGTCTTTCTCTGTGTGTATTTTGCTCACTTATCTTTTACCTCATGCACTTGCTATCTTGCTCTTGCTTTTTTAATATCGATTTAAATGTTTCAATTGGCATGGAAAATATTTTGTTTCCAATTCCAAAATTGTATCATAGTAACAATATTCTCGTATGAATGCTGAGGGACAAATATTAAAATAAATATTGTTTATTGTTTGTAATGTTTACAATGTGCCACTTGTAACCCTTTTACCACAGCTCACAAATTGTGCCGCTAAACTTGACATTGGGTCATTTTACACGACGAGTACACGAGCTCATTAATATAATGAATCTGTTTTATTTTATCTGCATAATCTGCCTGAAATAATTTCCTATAATGTGGTCGTACATTAAGCCGGAGGTTAGGAGGTGAAGCTTAATTCCCTCCTCATTTTGTGGCCAGCGCGCCGTCTATCTGCAGTTAATTCTTAACGGTAACATTAGTTTGTCCCCGGTGGGAATCGAACCCGCGACCCTACGCCGTCTGCTTGTGTAGTAGTTGAGGGTAATGTGTTTCTCTGTGTGGTCTCTGTAGATTCTGGTGAACTCTGTGAGCCCCACCCACCCTGGGGTGCTCTATGAGAACACGGTGGTCAGTGATGGATCCGTCCTACGAGACCTCCTCTTCTCTCCTGACCTCCAGCACATCTACACGCTCTCCGACAAACAGGTGAGACACACACACAGACACACACAGACACACACAGACACACACACCGATATTAGGAGCACATGCTCAGAAGTAAAAATAATGATGAGAATGAAACAGTTTGTTTTAATTTCCCAGACCCATTATGGGTAGTAACTGAGTGCTGAATACGTAGTATGCGGACATGTCTATTGCAGATCCTATACTGTGCGTGAGTGTGCGTGCGTACGTGCGTGCGTGCGTGAGTGAGCGAGCGTGTCTTTGTGTGTGACCGTATGCCGAGCAAACAATTAGCCCAGCACACATAATATGTTTTAATTCATCTGCTTATCTCACTACTCTCCCTGGTTAGAGTTAAGGTGGAAGCTCTCCACAGCTAAATACATGGAACATAGGGGTTAACTCCATTTGCTGGAACTCTTTTTCCCATGATGCTCTGGGTCAGTGTGTTCCTCCAGGGTTTCTGCTCGTCTCATTATCGGCCTCCACATCACTGACGTCCTCATCTGGATGCTGTTCCCGTTGCTTCTAGTTACTTGTGATGGTCTTTGACGTTTGTCTTTCGGTATAATCGTTTAGAAACACACAGAGGCACTTATTCACAGACACACACATACACACACACACACACACACACCAACTCAGTTTGTCTAAATAAAGACTCTGTCAGGTGTCAGCGGGCGGCTAACAATGCCTCATTGCACACACACACACACACACACCTTGAATTTCATCTGTCCATCTGGCCGGGGTCCCCACAAACCGTGACCCCCTTTCTACCTGCTGTCCTAACCAATCACAGTCATCCGTGGTCCACACTCCAGGGGTGTGTCAAAGGTCAGCTGTATTCCGTGTGGAGACCTGGTCATTAACAGCGCTGCCACTGGTTCTGACGTGTAATGCTTTGAAGCTACTAGACGTGTCTGTTTGTCTGTAGCTGTGTGTCTGTGTCTTTCTGTCTGTCTCCTGGGTCGCAGTTGCAGCTGACGCCCTTTTTACTGCTCATTAGGGCCAGAGGAGGACGAGCAAGGGGGGTGGGGGGGGAGTAGGAGGAGGCGAAAGACGGGGACAGGGGGTGGAGGATGTTAGCTGGGGCAGGATGAAGAGCGGAGGGTGAGGAAGAGAAGGTGGCGGTAGAAGAAGAGGAACCTACAAAAATGCACCGTATGAAATGTTAAAATATAAAACCTATTAATTCACAAATCCTTTCTGACACACACACTCACCACACACACACACACACACACACACACTCACCACACACACACA
>CM055743.1:6819687-6857187 GCA_029465975.1 Dallia pectoralis
ACTCACACACACACACACACACACAGTCACACACACTCACACACACTCACACACACTCACACTCACAGGCACTCACACACACATACACTCACACACACTCACAGACACACACATACTCACACTCACACTCACACTCACAGACACTCAAACTCACACACGATTGTTTTACTACCTAGCCCTTTTTTACCTGTGTATACCATTTTGGCGCAGTTGAATTTCATGATTTTTGCACATTTTTGCTTTATTTTGGCCAGGTCGCTGTTGCAAATCAGAATTTTTTCAATCGGCCTACCTGGTTAAATAAAGGTTAAATAAAAAACACATCAGAATATGTTTTTTGTATCTGTCATGCATATCAGATATCGCTACAATGTGTAATTATACATCTATCTTTGTCTGTTTGTGTATCTCATGTCTGTTGGAATACTTAGGGTTCTTCAAGCGTGTGTTAGCGTGTGTTAGCGTGTGTTAGCGTGTGTTAGCGTGTGTTAGCGTGTGTTAGCGTGTGTTAGCATTTGTTAGTGTGTGTCTTTCTGAGCTATGTATTGTCTAACCTGTTCATTCCAGACATATGATAGCCTTCTCCATCACTAGAACACACACATCCTCTCCTCGGACACCGCTACAATACCAAGATTGACACCATTGTTGCCAAGGGGTTTGCGGTTCGAATCCCAACAACTGTTTGAACAAAACGATACGGCGCAGTCCCTCCTTTTTGTTTTCACGGAGTTCGGGTGGAATCCGCCTTTTGACAAACTAGTTTCCTGTCTCCGGGGCAACATGTGTACATCAATGGGTTTGTCCCGGCAGGTTCCTGGCCACCAGCCAACCTCATTAGCAGCAACAGGGCTTGGCTCCAAACACGGCCTCGGTACAAAGACAAGTATTCCTGAGGCGTCTTTGTGCTCTGGCTTTTGGCTGCACCTTCACCTCCCTGATTTGTGTTACACGAGTGGCCAGGACTAAATCCTGACTGAAATACGATCTGTATCAGTTTGAGTTGCTAGGAAATATGCTAATTATCGAGGGAGCTGTTGTTGGTGTGACACCAAAGATGCTCTGAGAGATCTGCACTAGTGTCCGTAATAAGGCGCTCGCCGATTCGCCACAATCTCCTGATGATTTTCTCCTTTTTATTCGGGCATTCTCTGGTCCAGGATGTCAGAGAAACCCAATTCCTCGACAGTTCTCTGGACCTTCCGATCATATTCTCCACATGAACACATGGCTGTCGCAGCTCTGGGTTTATCAGTGTGACACCAATGTCCTTTTTATTATTAGCAGAGTGATTCAACGATCATACGACAGATCTACACGCGTCCTCAGATAGCACGCGGTACGGTCACCCCCGGTTACCCAGCACGGCACTTCATACCGAGATGCTCAATATTAATATTCTGGGGTGGTGGGAGGCCGGGAGCAGAGAGGCCAGAAGGTGGGAGCCGGGGGGCGGGAGGCCGGGGGGCGGGAGGCCGGGGGCGGGAGGCCGGGGGCGGGAGGCCGGGGGCGATTGTATGGAGGTTGTTTCAAGAAAGGTACCGCTAACATATTTCTCCTACACACACACACAGAAATATTGACAGATTGTTCTCGCACTTTATATATTTTCTTCTCTGTCTCTCTCCTCTTTCCTTTCTCTTCACATTCTCTTCTCTCTCTTTTGATTACCACTAATTCTAACCTTCCCATTAGACAACCACATTCAACTTAACTGAGGTCAGTGTACATTGGGCCACACACATTCCACATCCTGGTCTAAGATGACACGCTGCTGTTTGCTAGACGGCCAGGCGCTGTGCAGAAGAAAAGGGTTAGGACACTGCAACCAGCCAGGCTATTACACTACTGTCAGGCTTTACACTATTACACTACTGTCAGGCTTTACACTATTCCACCACTGTCAGTACGTACACTATTACACTACTGTCAGGCCTTACTCTGTTACACTACTGTCAGTATGTACACTATTACACTACTGTCAGGCCTTACGCTATTACACTACTGTCAGGCCTTACGCTATTACACTACTGTCAGTACGTACACTATTACACTACTATCAGTACCTACGCTATTACACTACTGTCAGTACGTACACTATTACACTACTGTCAGGCCTTACGCTATTACACTACTGTCAGGCCTTACGCTATTACACTATTGTCAGTACGTACACTATTATGCTATTGTCAGTACGTACACTATTATGCTATTGTCAGTACGTACACTATTACACTACTGTCAGTACGTACACTATTACACTACTGTCAGTACGTACACTATTACACTACTGTCAGTACGTACACTATTACACTACTGTCAGTACGTACACTATTACGCTATTGTCAGTACGTACACTATTATGCTATTGTCAGTACGTACACTATTATGCTATTGTCAGTACGTACACTATTACCCTACTGTCAGTACGTACACTATTACACTACTGTCAGTACGTACACTATTACACTACTGTCAGTACGTACACTATTACACTACTGTCAGTACGTACACTATTACACTACTGTCAGTACGTACACTATTACACTACTGTCAGTACGTACACTATTACACTACTGTCAGTACGTACACTATTACACTATTGTCAGTACGTACACTATTACACTACTGTCAGTACGTACACTATTACACTACTGTCAGTACGTACACTATTACACTACTGTCAGTACGTACACTATTATGCTATTGTCAGTACGTACACTATTATGCTATTGTCAGTACGTACACTATTACACTACTGTCAGTACGTACACTATTACACTATGTCAGTACACTACTGTCAGTACGTCTGTACGTACACTATTACACTACTGTCAGTTACACTACTGTCAGTACGTACACTATTACACTACTGTCAGTACGTACACTATTACACTACTGTCAGTACTATTACACTACTGTCAGTACGTACACTATTACACTACTGTCAGTACGTACACTATTACACTACTGTCAGTACGTACACTATTACACTACTGTCAGTACGTACACTATTACACTACTGTCAGTACGTACACTATTACACTACTGTCAGTACGTACACTATTACACTACTGTCAGTACGTACACTATTACACTACTGTCAGTACGTACACTATTACACTACTGTCAGTACACTATTACACTACTGTCAGTACGTACACTATTACACTACTGTCAGTACGTACACTATTACACTACTGTCAGTACGTACACTATTACACTACTGTCAGTACGTACACTATTACACTACTGTCAGTACGTACACTATTACACTACTGTCAGTACGTACACTATTACACTACTGTGTCAGTTACACACTATTACACTACTGTCAGTACGTACACTATTACACTACTGTCAGTACGTACACTATTACACTACTGTCAGTACGTACACTATTACACTACTGTCAGTACGTACACTATTACACTACTGTCAGTACGTACACTATTACACTACTGTCAGTACGTACACTATTACACTACTGTCAGTACGTACACTATTACACTACTGTCAGTACGTACACTATTACACTATTGTCAGTACGTACACTATTACACTACTGTCAGTACGTACACTATTACACTACTGTCAGTACGTACACTATTACACTACTGTCAGTACGTACACTATTACACTACTGTCAGTACGTACACTATTACACTACTGTCAGTACGTACACTATTACACTACTGTCAGTACGTACACTATTACACTATTGTCAGTACGTACACTATTACACTATTGTCAGTACGTACACTACTGTCAGTACGTACACTATTACGCTATTGTCAGTACGTACACTATTACACTACTGTTAGGCCTTACACTATTACACTACTGTCAGTACGTACACTATTACACTACTGTCAGTACGTACACTATTACACTCAGTTACACTATTACGCTATTGTCAGTACGTACACTATTACACTACTGTCAGTACGTACACTATTACACTACTCACTGTCTATTACGCTATTGTCAGTACGTACACTATTACACTACTGTCAGTACGTACACTATTACACTACTGTCACGTACACTATTACGTATTGTCAGTACTACTATTACACTACTGTCAGTACGTACACTATTACACTACTGTCAGTACGTACACTATTACACTACTGTCAGTACGTACACTATTACACTACTGTCAGTACGTACACTATTACACTACTGTCAGTACGTACACTATTACACTATTGTCAGTACGTACACTATTGTCAGTACGTACACTATTGTGTACGCTACTACTGTCAGTACGTACACTATTACACTATTACGCTATTGTCAGTACGTACACTATTACACTACTGTCAGCCGTACACTATTACACTACTGTCAGTACGTACACTATTACACTACTGTCAGTACGTACACTATTACACTACTGTCAGTACGTACACTATTACTATTACTATTACACTACTGTCAGTACTGTCAGTACGTACACTATTACGCTATTGTCAGTACGTACACTATTACGCTATTGTCAGTACGTACACTATTACACTACTGTCAGTACGTACACTATTACGCTATTGTCAGTACGTACACTATTACGCTATTGTCAGTACGTACACTATTACACTATTGTCAGTACGTACACTATTACACTATTGTCAGTACGTACACTATTACACTATTGTCAGTACGTACACTATTACGCTATTGTCAGTACGTACACTATTACACTACTGTTAGGCCTTACACTATTACACTACTGTCAGTACGTACACTATTACACTACTGTCAGTACGTACACTATTACACTACTGTCAGTACGTACACTATTACACTACTGTCAGTACGTACACTATTACACTACTGTCAGTACGTACACTATTACACTACTGTCAGTACTTACACTATTACGCTATTGTCAGTACGTACACTATTACGCTATTGTCAGTACGTACACTATTACACTACTGTCAGTACGTACACTATTACGCTATTGTCAGTACTTACACTATTACACTACTGTCAGTACGTACACTATTACACTACTGTCAGTACGTACACTATTACACTATTGTCAGTACGTACACTATTACACTATTGTCAGTACGTACACTATTGTCAGTACGTACACTATTGCTTGCTTGCTATTGCTCTACTAGTTGTACATGTTTTTCTAATATTATCATAATATATCTGAGTCTGTCTGTTTGTATCTCTTCTAAATATGCTTCCCTCCTTTATCTCTAAAGCAGTTAACCGGGTATAATCCTGAGTTATTATCCTCTGGCCATCCATCCAGTAAAGGTGCAGTGCTTTCACCTATCCCTTTTTCGCCCATCTCCCATTGCTCTGGGACGGAAAAAAGTGTTTGAATGATGGCAGTCCCCTTTAAAAGGGGCAGCTGTGTCCGGAGATACAGTCAGATGGGAACATTTGCTGGCTAGAAAAAGGTTTTCGATGTGTCTTAATCTCAGTAGATCGTGCTTGCTATCTTTTTCTTTCTCTAACAGTCTCTCACTCTCTTTCGATCTCTTTCTTTCGCTCTCCCTCCATCTCTCTAGTCTCTCGTTCGCTCTCCCTCCATCTCTCTCGTCTCTCGTTCGCTCTCCCTCCATCTCTCTCGTCTCTCGTTCGCTCTCCCTCCATCTCTCTCGTCTCGTTCGCTCTCCCTCCATCTCTCTCGTCTCTCGTTCGCTCTCCCTCCATCTCTCTCGTCTCTCGTTCGCTCTCCCTCCATCTCTCTCGTCTCTCGTTCGCACTCCCTCCATCTCTCTCGTCTCTCGTTCGCTCTCCCTCCATCTCTCTAGTCTCTTGTTCGCTCTCCCTCCATCTCGTCTCTCGTTCGCTCTCTCTCTCGTCTCTCCTTCGCTCTCCCTCCATCTCTCTCTCGTCTCTCGTTCGCTCTCCCTCCATCTCTCTCGTCTCTCGTTCGCTCTCCCTCCATCTCTCTCTTGTCTCTCTCTCTCTCAGTTTCACCATGTCTACGAGGCTAATGCTTTACAGATATCAGCAGAAATGTGTTCTCAGAAACTCAGCTTTGAACCGATGTTATCGCCGCTCTAATGGAAGTTGGTCTGTCATAAGATAGCGCCCCCCCCACCTCCTTTTCTCTCTGCCATTTTAGTTTGTTTTCGCCCCCTTTTTCCTGTTAGATGTGTCATATCGATAGTCGGGACGTGAAAACACTCAGGTGGAGGAGGGAGGGGGGAGGGAGGGAACGGCGGCGATGACGTTGGGAGCGTGTGGATTTGCTCACTCATCTGGTTTCGGGTCTCTACTTCTGATGTGCCATTTGTTTATGATGGGGGAGAACAGGGGCCCGGCGCTGAGGTCCAACGTTTCTACCGCTGCTCTCATACGGGGGTCCGTTTTAATGATGTCAATTCTATTGAACTGAATGTGCGTAGTGGACGCAGTTGTTACTTCGGTTGGCCTTTGGGACAGTTTAAATCATTGCCACCTGGAGCACTGCGTGTCGAGCGCTGTAATAAAAGGCCTATGCGGATACAAGCGTTTGCCGGTGCTTATACAGTGCCCCGCCTTTACCTTCCAGCGTGGTCTGGCGTCAGCCCTGTACACCTACGAGGCACCGGGCCTAATCAACAACGGCAACAAAGTGAAACGGAGTAACGACAACGGCATCGCCATTCGTCTTTTTACGCCTCCTCTTTTTCGTCCTTTTATCCGGGATAATGGAAATGCCAGGTGACCAGAGGGCCGGGGCCCCGCTGTGACTCGGCCCTCAGAAAGTCCATTTGCCAAAGTGACAGAGTCATTTACCACAGTGGCGTGTATCTCCTGCAGCAGTTAATTACCCAGACCCTGTTGACTGTCTGGCGGCTCCCGTCTCTCCCTCTGGTGCACCTGGGTCCACGTGCCGTTCGAGATGTTTCGTTGGTGGTTGCTATAGCCTGCCTGAAGTGTCCAAGGGTGGTGGGACAATTTGGGAGGAATATCCGTTTGGTTCCATGCCGTAGGTTCTTTAAGGACCAGTGGCATGTATGGAGTAAGTTTAGCGAACGTCTGAAATGCTTGCTGCTACCGTGAGGTGGAAAGAGACAGCCGTAAGATATCACAAGGTGCTGGTGCCATGGTGAAGGGGAATGAAAACAACGTAAAAAACTAATTGCACCATCATCATGGTCAGAAATAAACGGATTGATGGAGAGAATATGAAGACAGGACAGAAGGCAGAAGAAAAGTATAGATAAAACAAAGGATGCTTCTGTGGCCTTCCTCTTCATCACCTAGTGATGTCATTGGGCCTTGAGTTGGGATGTCTCTGTGGTCTTCCTCTCCACTACCTAGTGCTGTCATTTGGCCTTCAGTTGAGATGTCTCTATGTGGCCTTCCTCTTCATCACCTAGTGCTGTCATTGGGCCTTCAGTTGAGATGTCTTCATGTGGTCTTCCTCTCCACTACCTAGCCCTTACTTTGGGGCCTCAGTTCAATAGATCTTAACATGTGAAAATTAAATTACATGAAGTAGATTTTTGTTCTACAGATGGATATAAATTGACTCTCAGAGGTCACAGATTCACTGGGCATGATTCCCCTCTGTTCTCTCTCTCCCTCTGTCCTTCCTGTCCTTTTCTCTACCTCCTCCATCCTCTCTATCTCTCAGTACAAGTAACTTCCAGTCTGGCACTGCTTGCCTTCCTCCTTATCTCATACAAGTCAAAAATATCGAACAGAACCAGGCCATTGATCCCACTAAGCCCTCAGAATCCAGCCAATAGAGAAGCTCTGCTTGCCTGTTTCCGATCACCCTGCGGCCGCCGGGTTAGCTTAGCAACACAAACCCCCACAGACTCCAGTGGAGGCGTTTTCGCTATCGCTCCAGGCTAGGTCGCTAAAGCCAAAGCCTTGCGGCTCCGCTAACTGCCCGGGACGTTGCATCATTTCCTCTAAACCTGCCGGCCCCATTCCGTTAAGACTTCCGCCGGTGTGCCCGGGCCGTATCGATTTGTGCCGCCGCCTGGCGCAGTTCAATGCGAGCGCAGATTACGCCGCGAGGCCGATGGAGGATGATCGACGTTTATTGAAATGGGGTGCCGGTTTAATGCTAGGTGGACTTGGCTAGCGTAGCGGAGAGAGGCAGTTGACAGTTGATGACAGGTAATAATTGTAGTGACTTTTAAATCTCATCATGACCTGCCGGTAGCCCGGGGGTTGTGTGACGGATGAGTTGTGACAGGCAAGCTGAGCCCCCAACCCACTCCAACCCTCCCGCCCAACCCTCCACAATCCGCCACCAAACACACACTTCCTGCGCTCGCCCGATCGTCTAACTCACTAGTTCTCGGCCGCTGTTCATCATCTACTCATTGATTGATTGACGACGCCTGCCTGTCACGTTGTTGCCGGGTTACAGCAAAACCCTGGACCGCCTGTTGATTTCCCGGGTGTGAGATCGCCCGGCCCCGGGGGAGGCGTTAGTGGGTCGAGGAAGTCTGTGACATGTTACCCCGTCATAACAGAAAGCGAGAAAGGCCCCGAACGCCACTATTCCTGGTACTCTTTCATTTTACGGGTAATGAAAGTGTGCGTTTGAATGCTTTACACCGGCCTTTGGCCCATCCGGGCGGCCATTACAGCGCCTGTTAATGCAACGTTTTATTTGAAGGTTTCGGATTTTCTAAGGATCCCACTTAGCTGCTGCTGGAAGCAGCCACCACTAATCCTGGATGTCCAGTAATGAGACAATGCAGTAAAACAGTATCAACTCTGGGATGCTGTAGCCTTTTAGGCAGAGTTGCAAAGAAGAAGCCGTATCTCAGACTGGCCGATAAAAAGAAAAGATTAAAATTGTCAAAGTAACACAGGCACTAGACACAGGATAATTGGACATAGGCTGGCATCCCGAAGACGCCTTTTCACTCCAACTGACGTACAAACTGTTTTGCGGGTACTATTTCATGAAGCTGCCATGTTTTTGACATCTTATCATATTTGTGCACCGGGGCCTCCCACTCCTCTTTCTATTCTTGTTAGAGACAGTTGGAGCCATTCTGTGAAGGGGGTAGTACACAGCGTCTTCAGTTGATCTTCAGTTTCTTATTATCAGAACAAGAGTAGACTGATGAGTTTCCCTAGAAACTTCTTCACTTCAGGCTTCATTTTGTGGTTGACATCAACCCACGATATACGCTGATGCTCCAGACACTCAACTAGTCTAATGAAGGCCCGTTTTATTGCCTCTTCAATCGGCACAACACTTTTCAGGTGTGCAAACATTATCGCAAAGGGGTTTTGCTAATGACCACGTAGCCAAAATGCTCCACATGGATTTTGGAACACGACGATCCAACGGAACCACAACGGTGATGGTTGCTGATAAACCGCTCGTGTCGATATTCTGTTGGATATCTGCCGTTTCCAGCTACAACGGTCATTTAGAGTATCAGTTCTGTCCGCACTGTGTTTCAGATCCGGTCGATGCTATTCTTTGTACAAAAAAAGGTGCCTCTCCAAAAATCTGTGAGCCCAAAATTGAGTTACGACTTCTAATTTCAGTTCTACATATGGAAAGCCAGAAGGGAGATGATGCCAGATTCTGAGGTAATTTTCACGATTAAAGCTAAATAACCTGCAGGAATGCTCCTTAATTACAGAACACACACATTCAGAGCACAACACATTTTATTAGTGTCAGTAAACTGCTCTTCAGGGGTCCATCCTGCCCTTATACTGCGATGCTGGCTCCACTAAATTGAACTTTTTATCTGAGCTAGTCGGATGAGAAATTAAGTGTGGGCCGATCCATCAGCACGCGGGTTTATGAGACTGTGTTTATCTTCTTCCGCACAGATCCCAGTTAGGGGATATTTATCACGGCCATATTGTGTCTTCAGTGGACTGAGATGTTCCTACGCTTCTCCGTAACCCAGGCTCTGCCTTTAGACTCCGCCTTTAGACAGTGGCTTTTGCTTTTACTCCTTTAAACGGATGTTTACCTACGTCTGGACCATGGCTGGTGTATCTGGGCGTGTTAGTGCTTGGTTGGAAACAAGCCTGCACATCTAGTGGGTATTTCCCTTCACACACTGTCTGTTTTCCAAACGCATCTCGTTAATTTTTTCCATCCATTCTTCCAGCCCTCCGTCGTTCCATTTCGCCACACTTCCACCATACCTCATCCACATACCTCATCCATTCTTCCAGCCCTCTCATTCCATCTATTCACTCATCCACATACCTCATCCATTCTTCCAGCCCTTGGCCATTCCATCTCTCCACATATCCACCATAACTCATCCACCATACCTCATCCATTCTTCCAGCCCTCTATCATTCCATCTATTCACTCATCCACATACCTCATCCATTCTTCCAGCCCTTGGCCATTCCATCTCTCCACATATCCACCATAACTCATCCACCATACCTCATCCATTCTTCCAGCCCTCCGTCGGTCCATCTCACATCCACTATGCCTCATCCATTGCCCATTCTTCCATCACTTAGTCCGTGTGGTTCGGTTCTTATTGCCTGCCCTGTCATTTAGTTGATAATGGGTTTTTACCTCACATGTTTGAAAAGTAGACTACTCCCCTCCCCTTCATCATCCTCTTCCTCACCTTCTTTCCCACTGAGTCTCTTCCTCCTTTCTCGCGTTCTCCTCCTCTGCTTTTGCCTCTCTCCTCCCCTCTCATTTGAATGCAGGGTGACATTGACACATGAGACGGGTCCTACATCATAAGCCCGTGGACTCTGAGATGCATCTTCCTCCACTCCGTCTCTTTATGCCGTACTTCAGCACCATTTAATTTCTCTCTGCGTCCCGTCCGTTGGTCCTGTCTGGGCAGCCGGCCAAATCCTCACTGGATGCTAATGAACAGGGATTCTGGGGTAACCCACCGTCCTTCAGGCTGCAATATATACGGCAGATATACTGCAGCCTGAGAGATGTGGGGATCTTCACTTATTGTGATAAAGGGGAGCCAGTGTGGCTGGGCATTTGAGCATCTCTCCTCCTTCACCCCTACTCTCCTTCACCCCTACTCTCCTTCACCCCTACTCTCCTTCACCCCTACTCTTCTTCACACCTCCTCTCCTTCACCCCTCCTCTCCTTCACCCCTCCTCTCCTTCACCCCTCCTCTCCTTCACCCCTCCTCTCCTTCACCCCTCCTCTCCTTCAACCCTCCTCTTCTTCACCCCTCCTCTCCTTCACCCCTCCTCTCCTTCACCCCTACTCTTCTTCACCCCTACTCTTCTTCACACCTCCTCTCCTTCACCCCTACTCTTCTTCACCCCTACTCTTCTTCACACCTCCTCTCCTTCACCCCTCCTCTCCCCCTACTCTTCTTCACACCTCCTCTAACATCTCTCTTCTCCTTCTCTCTCCTCTCCTCCTCTTTTGTCTTCTTGTAAACTGAGCATCTATTTGGCTCATCTCCAGTTTGTTGTCAAGAGTGAGGAAGAGAGACAGCGATACCATGTGTTCATTCAGTGGTTGCCCAAGATTGTGCGTGTGTGCGTGTGCGTGTGTGCGCGCATGTATGTGTGTGATAATGATGACCCCCAGGGGAAGCTGTTTAGTGGTCTGTTCAGAAGGTTGTTTTTCACCACATCAGTTGGGCGGCACCGGACACTTGATACCTAACCAGCATTACACAGCGCTTTGACTAAAGACCAACGCCTCACAAAGAACTGGGTATCGCAGACATTATGAGTGCTATTTGACTCCCAACACACACATGCACACACACACACACACACACACATGCACACACAGTCCCCCTATAACGCACATTCACACGCAAACACACACACACAGTCCATCTATAACACACACACACAGTCCATCTATAACACACCCAACCACACACAGTCCATCGATAACACACACACACGCACGCAAGCACACACAGTCCATCTGTAACACACACACACACACGCACGCAAGCACACACAGTCCATCTATAACACACACACGCAACCACACACAGTCCATCTGTAACACACACAACCATACACGCTCTGTCTATAACACACACACACACGCAACCACACACAGTCCATCTGTAACACACACACAACCATACACGCTCCATCTAAAACACACACACGCAACCATACACGCTCTGTCTATAACACACACACACGCAAGCACACACAGTCCATCTGTAACACACACAACCACAGACGCTCCATCTATTACACACACACACAGAGAGAACCACACACGGCCCCTCTATAACACATAGATGGACCCAGCGTTTTTAATGGCATGTAATCAGCCGTGTTTTTATGTTCTGTTATGTATCTGTGCCCGCAGATACCACACTGCCTTGGTGTGAATAGTACCAGTGGTATCTGTGCCCACAGATACCGCTGGTACCACTGCCTTGGTGTGAATAGTCTTACTGAACCTAAACCTGTCCTGTGTCTATAGGTGAGCCGTGTCCCTGTGGAGAGCTGTCATCAGTACTCGACCTGTGGTCAGTGTCTAGGCTCCAAGGATCCCCACTGTGGCTGGTGTGTCCTCCACAATGTGTGAGTATCTACCTTCTAACGCAACCACACCCTAACGCAACCACACCCAAATATCAACCACCCCGACCATCAAAGGAACCCTAACAAGTACCCCACCCTAATGTCAGCGGGTCCTTTATTGGTGTAGTGTTGTTATCTGTAGACCTCAGATCCGGGAACCTGATGTGTTATAGATGATATACCTGGTGTCCATGTGGTGCTTTCACTATTGTCATTTTCCCACGTTGTTAACATGACTTAAGTCCTTCTATGAGAGTGGTGTTAAGGTGCTTATGTGTTATTGTGTGTGCGTGTGTGCTTGCGTGCGTGCATGTGTGTGTGTGTGAACACGTCAGTGTGGAAGGTGATACACGCTACCTCCCCAGATCACTCCGAATATCTTCAGCGAAGGCTAAAGGTCACTTCTTACTGTTGGCTCTGTTAATTAAAGCCTCCACCCGCTTGACAACGCGTCAGAACGCCTCTTGTGCGTGCGTGGCTTTGCCTGAGTGGGGGGAGGTTTGAATTGAGAATGTGGACACGGCAGGTGAGCTGCGACTGGAATGCAACCAAGACAGACTTGGAACGTTACTGACCTGCGTTCACTGAACACTTGGAAACGGAGCGCTCATTTTATCCTGTTTTCCGTTTCATAGTGCCCCCCTGAATCTATTATTAGTCAGCTACTGCTCACAATGGCAGGTATTTAAGCCCTGGTTTTGCCCTACGGCATTTCCTCTTCACCGTGGCTTATTACGCTACTATTTGTCTGGTTCATCAGTACTGTTGCAGAGCTGCCCTGGAAGGATGGCTGGAGTGATATTAGCTTAACACACTGGAAATAATATGCACAATAATAAACCACACACTCCTCTTGATCTCATCCATGAGAAGTAAGATAAGGGTCTGTGCATGTGTGTCCGCACGTGTGTTATTGTGTAGGTGTCAGCGGGGAGTGGTTAGCGTGCAGCAATGTGCTGAGTGTGAAGGTTGCTAAACGGAGGCTAAGATGAGTCACTTTGCATATTTCTAGCCCATGTAGTGTAACGGAACGATAAACTCAAAATGTCCATTCAGCACATTCCGTATCAGTACAGAGACTTGGTGTTATAACCTGGTTGTTTCCAGCACATTGCGTATCAGTACAGAGACTTGGTGTTATAACCTGGTTGTTTCCAGCACATTCCGTATCAGTACAGAGACTTGGTGTTATAACCTGGTTGTTTCCAGCACATTCCGTATCAGTACAGAGACTTGGTGTTATAACCTGGTTGTTTCCAGCACATTCCGTATCAGTACAGAGACTTGGTGTTATAACCTGGTTGTTTCCAGCACATTCCGTATCAGTACAGAGACTTGGTGTTATAACCTGGTTGTTTCCAGCACATTCCGTATCAGTACAGAGACTTGGTGTTATAACCTGGTTGTTTCCAGCACATTCCGTATCAGTACAGAGACTTGGTGTTATAACCTGGTTGTTTCCAGCACATTCCGTATCAGTACAGAGACTTGGTGTTATAACCTGGTTGTTTCCAACACATTCCGTATCAGTACAGAGACTTGGTGTTATAACCTGGTTGTTTCCAACACATTCCGTATCAGTACAGAGACTTGGTGTTATAACCTGGTTGTTTACAACACATTCCGTATCAGTACAGAGACTTGGTGTTATAACCTGGTTGTTTCCAGCACATTCCGTATCAGTACAGAGACTTGGTGTTATTACCTGGTTGTTTACAACACATTCCTTATCAGCACAGAGACTTGGTGTTATAACCTGGCTGTTTCCAACACATTCCGTATCAGTACAGAGACTTGGTGTTATAACCTGGTTGTTTCCAACACATTCCGTATCAGTACAGAGACTTGGTGTTATTACCTGGTTGTTTACAACACATTCCTTATCAGCACAGAGACTTGGTGTTATAACCTGGCTGTTTCCAACACATTCTGTATCAGCACAGAGACTTGGTGTTATAACCTGGTTGTTGTTCCTGAGCGTCTGGTCAAATGTACAGGGTGTGTGTGTTTTCTGCAGGTGTTCCCGTAAGGACCGATGTGAGAGAGCAGATGAGCCTCAACGCTTCGCCTCCGACCAACGCCAGTGTGTGGGGCTCACCGTCCAGCCCAACAACCTGTCAGTCACCATGTCCCAAGTCCAGGTGTGTGTGTGTGTGTGTGTGTGTGTGTGTGTGTGTGTGTGTGTGTGTGTGTGTGTGTGTGTGTGTGTGTGTGTGTGTGTGTGTGTGTGTGTGTGTGTGTGTGTGTGTGTGTGTGTGTGTGTGTGTGTGTGTGTGTGTGTGTGTGTGTGTGTGTGTGTGTGTGCTCACCGTCCAGCCCAACAACCTGTCAGTCACCATGTCCCAAGTCCAGACCTGTGGTCCTCTAGAAGAATGTCAAACCTGACCAGTCAGTCCTCAACAGGTTGGGTCTAGGGATGTGTGGTCTGTGTTGGGTTTGGGGTACATTCAGTTAAGGGGTACATAATGTTAAAGGTTACACGTTAGGGATAATGCCAAGGGTACATAGTATTTGGTATTCTGGTACCCCAGGATAGAAAAACAAGCAGGTGTGTGCTTTCAAGTGTCTGATTGCCAGTGTACGTGACACTAGCTGACAGCAACCAATAGGTTGTTAGATTGAGGCGAAATATCATAAGGGGTCTGGTAAATTCCCCCAAAATATGTTTGTGTGTTCAAATGAATATGCACATCTTTGTGTGATTTTTAATCAATAGCTGCATATTATTATTACTGTGCCTCAACAACTCGCCTCGTTGACGCCAAATGTATTGTCGGGCTTCGTTCCAATTCTCGCCGCTAGCCATCTACTTACCATGCGACCGCTGATTGTGCACAGGTAAAAGATTGGAACCAGGCCCATTGAAGTGTGCAGGCTCTCTCATCACCATGATACAGGGTACTGCATAAATCAAGTCATCAGAACACACATTCCAGGACTACGGTCCAATCCCTGACTACCAGACTAGCACCTTCTCCCAAGGTGGATCACAGGGCAGCAATATTGGAACTGAGCCTATTTCAGGTCGACATGACAACGCGTTCACCAGCAGCCTTCTATGACAAGTGGAACCTGTGTTTGCAGAGTTGACGTTGTCTTTCTAATAACACCGTCACTCCTATAAACATCTTCCTGAAATCCACCCGATGTATTGTCTCAGTAAATGCTCTTCTGTGGAACATTGGAACCAAGCCCATTTGGGTCAGCGTGTCTGAGAAGTTCAGACAGTCCTGTCCTGTCAACCACAGGCCTTATATGTTAATAATGTACTGCACGTGTTCCTCTGATTTGTCCCCAGCTGGTGCTGGAGGCGAGTAACGTCCCTGACCTCCAGGCGGGGGTCAACTGCTCGTTCGAGGGCTACGTGGAGACGGAGGGGCTCATCCAGGGGGGGCGCATCTACTGCCTGTCGCCGTCGGCTCGTGACATCATCCCTATCACCCGAAACCAAGGTGAGACCCCCACCCAGCTCCACCTAGCTCCCCTCAGCTCCACCCAGCTCCACCTAGCTCCCCTCAGCTCCACCCAGCTCCACCTAGCTCCCCTCAGCTCCACCTAGCTCCCCTCAGCTCCACCCAGCTCCACCTAGCTCCCTCAGCTCCACCTAGCTCCCCCAGCTCCACCCAGCTCCACCTAGCTCCCCTCAGCTCCCCCAGCTCCACCCAGCACCACCTAGCTCCCCTCAGCTCCACCCAGCTCCACCTAGCTCCCGTCAGCACCACCTAGCTCCCCTCAGCCCCACCTAGCTCCACCTAGCTCCACCCAGCTCCACCCAGCTCCACCTAGCTCCCCTCAGCCCCACTCAGCTCCACCTAGCTCCCCTCAGCTCCACCTAGCTCCCCTCAGCCCCACCCAGCTCCACCTAGCTCCCCTCAGCTCCACCTAGCTCCCCTCAGCCCCACTCAGCTCCACCTAGCTCCCCTCAGCTTCACCCAGCTCCCCTCAGCCCCACCCAGCTCCACCTAGCTCCCCTCAGCTCCACCCAGCTCCACCTAGCTCCCCTCAGCCCCACCCAGCTCCACCCAGCTGGTGGCTGGAGGCTAGTGAAGGGAGTAACGGCTGGAGTGATACTGTGCTCTAATTTTTTTTGTTCATGCTTCTTGCTAACTGTCTGCTTTCTCTTGCTAACTGTCTGCTTTCTCTTGCTAACTGTCTGCTTTCTCTTGCTAACTGTCTGCTTTCTCTTGCTAACTGTCTGCTTTCTCTTGCTAACTGTCTGCTTTCTCTTGCTAACAGTCTCAGATCTCTTGCTAACAGTCTGCTTTCTCTTGCTAACAGTCTGCTTTCTCTTGCTAACAGTCTGCTTTCTCTTGCTAACAGTCGGCTTTCTCTTGCTAACAGTCGGCTTTCTCTTGCTAACAGTCTGCTTTCTCTTGCTAACAGTCTGTTTTCTCTTGCTTACAGTCTCAGATCTCTTGCTTACAGTCTCAGATCTCTTGCTAACCGTCTCAGATCTCTTGCTAACAGTCTGCTTTCTCTTGCTAACAGTCTCAGATCTCTTGCTAACACTTTCCCTGTTAACAGTCTACCTTCTCTTACTAGCACTCTCTCTGCTCACAGTCTTCACTTCTCTTGCTAACAGTCTCAGATCTCTTGCTAACACTTTCCTTGTTAACAGTCTACCTTCTCTTACTAGCACTCTCCCTGCTCACAGTCTTCACTTCCCTTGCTAACTGTATCTGTTCTCTTGCTAACAGCCTCCCTCATCATCTTAACAGTCAGCCTAATATTCCTAATAGTTTCTCCTTGACCAGAACCACACATGTCATGGCTTCATTAAAACAACTAAAGAATTGGAATTATTTCTCTTCTTCTGTTGCTACTTACAGTTCTATATTTATTGTCTTCAAAGTAACATGTTCAAATGCGTCCCATTACCTTGCATTACGAACGGTAATCAGTTCTAATGCAATCACGGCAAGCAGACAGCGCTGTTGCCTGTAATGCCTCTTTAAAGCACTGAGATGAAGGAGCCACATATATTTAGGTTTCCCAAAAGTGGCATGTTCAGATATGAGTGTAGTTCCTAAAGCAGATTTCTTATGAGCCATTGCGCGTTGTTATCGGCTTTAATGAAATCTAACGGTCCCTGTGACGAGCTATTTTTACCCCACTTACACTCCTCGTGGTCTTACTGCTTCTTGGTTGTGTTGCTAAGCGACGTGCCTGTCTCCGTAGGGCACAAGCGAGTGGTGAAGCTCTACCTCAAGTCCAAGGAGACGGGCAAGACGTTCGCGGGCGTGGACTTTGTCTTTTACAACTGCAGCGTGCACTCGTCGTAAGTTTCCTCTGACCTTGTTCCCCCGTGATGTTCCCTGTGTTCTTTCTTCGGAAAGTGTTCGTCTGCTTTCTCTCCCTTGTCATCTGCACTTTCTTCTCGTCTTTCATTCCGGTTTTCCCTGCGGTCCTCTTGTGTTGCACTGCCCCTGAGAGGATGCTGTGAACTTCTGAGCACACACACATATATACGCACACACACACACACAAGCACACACACATATATACGCACACACGCACGCACACACACACACACACACACACACAAAACATACATGGTCACCCCCCTGCATCTCAGTCCACATCTCTGGCTTATGTTACCGCGGCTGAGGAAAATCGAAGCATCCTTTTACAATGTGACCAGATATTGAGAATTCAAGATGGTAATTCTACCCATGTGATAGAAAGGTACAGTAAGTGATAATAATAACGTCATTATAATTAATTCACAGGAAATTACATTCTCTCAGTTATTAGTTCCCAAAGGCAATCCCGACTCAGAACTCTTAATCACCCGTGTAAAACATCTTAAAAGGTCATTATATTCCAAAGTGCTCACCGTGACATAGTCATTGTGCGGAGGTTAGCGTTTACACTATGGATCAAACGTTTGGAGTCACTTGGAGATGTTGTTCTTGTACTTGTAGATGTTCTTTTACTTGTAGATGTACTTGATGATGTGGTTGTTCTCTATACACGAGCACCATCTTGTCCATTTGCATTGCTTTAAATCAGAAATACAGTGCGTCGACATTGTTAATGTTCTATATAACGTTGTTAGATGCATTTTCATGGACTGTCTACACAGGCGTACAGAGGCTCATTATCTGTATCCATCACTAATGTGTTCTGAGGGAACGTTGGGTTTGCAAATCCAGTTTTATCATTTTTACATGGCATACTGATTATCAGAAAAACTTTCGCAATTGGCTTAACACCACTCAAAACTCTTGTGCGGATTAAAGAAGCAATAGTTATGCTGTCCTTCTTTAGACCTGGTCAGTATCTGGACCGTCAGCAATCTGGGATTCAATTACGGGCTCAAAAAGGCCAGACGCACTTTCTCCACAGCTCTCTCCTGAAACTATTCAATATGCGTTCTCCTCATTCTAGAACGTTATAAGAGTAAGGCGCGTGCATACGCTTGTGGCACAGCATGTGGACTTTTATTTTGTTGTGGACTTTTCTCTGTGGAATAAGGAGTCGATATTTCTGAGTGATCCCGAACATCTGAACGGTCGGGCATGGCTCACTTCAGGCGCAGCTTTGGTTTCACTGACTGGAACAGGAGCGAAGGGAGAAAGACAAGCATGACATGCAATCAGCCAATGAGGGACAATTGCCGGTTACCAGGACAATGGAACTAGTAGTGGGCGTAGTACAAGTCAGCGTTTTTAGATTAATCACCCGGCTCAAACGCTACCGGTTCTTTTAACCGTGACTCTGGAGGGACCTTGTTTAGTAAAGATCTTAACCAAATCCTGCCAGACGGGACCTTAGGGCTGCTCTGACCCCCCTCCCCCATGGAGGAACCGGAGTGGTGTTACGGGGGTGTCTGCTAGGGTATTAGCCCCGCGGGGAGCAGATGGCTAGTGGGCCCCAGAGGTCCCCCATGTCAGTCGGACAAGCCTCTTTTGAGAGTGGGACCCCCCTCGCCCCCCCCACACCACACACACACACACTAATTTCCTCAGTTGCTTGGGGGTTGTGGTGTCAACACTGTGTTGCTTGCTTGTGGGTCCGATCACGGCTATGGCCTTTTTTAGACACGTCTTCAATGGTTAATGCGTCTGCAATACTGTGAGTGTCTGCTCTCTATATTAGCCACAGTATACCCAGAAATGGGATTCAGGATTTGTTTGAAGCCGTGTGACCCATTGGCTGTGCCACCCGTCGGAATCCGAGTCAGTTTTTCTGCCTGGGTCACGCCTCAGATCCGTCATTGGTGCGGTTGTCTTGGTAACAAAGACGGGTCATGCACAAAGACCAGCGGAAGCAAAAGTGTTTGATTTGAAGCGGCGTTCCAAATATCGCGGCGTCGGTTTCAGGCTCCGTGAGATCGGCTTCCGCGTGTCTCGTTGGCGTTCAGCGTGTGTCCAGGTATCCAAGTCAACAACGGGACCATCCTAGTCGAGAGGCCCGTGTAAACAGAGGTGACGCCGAGGAGACGATGCCCATCTGCAGAGAGCACCGTTATCCAAATGTGACACGCGTCCGCCGGGGCAAACGAGCGGATATGCCGAGTAAATCCCATTTAGCTGTCACCCGGGCCTCTCAGCCACGGGCATCTGTGCTTACTGTCCAATGATGAGATCAGCCCGGTAATGTCATTTCCTTAACGACTTGCAATGACTCGCGGACGACGCTCTCGCTAGTTAACCTCAAGGGCCGCTGTTTGCCGAGATCGTTCTCCCACGAAAAGCCGCCTTAAGAACGCCGAGCTAACGGCGTCACGCTTTGGTTTAGAGCCGGACGACTGAAACTCGACACCTTGTTGAACTCGTCCCGTGTTTACATTCTCGCCGTTTCTCCGTACACGTGCTGTACGTGCACGGTGGAGATGCGATAGTTGCGCCCGGAGATATGGACACGCTGTCTAGCAACCCCTCCCTCCTGTTTATTCTGCTCGTTGTGTCGTGGCCCCGCGCTTAAAAAAGAACCTGACAATTTTGCATAACGCTATTAATCTAATTAGAATACCCACTGTTTCCGTAAAGAGTAGAGAGATTGAAATAGAAAATCACCCACGGCTATGATTACTCTGTTAATTAAATATTTCCATACGTCTTCCTCTCCGATTTCTCTGGAATGGGGTGGAGAGTCAGACGATAAAGTGTGTGGTTCGACGTCTCTGTAAGAGAGAATGAAGCACCTTTCTTCTCCTGTGTTGTTTTTGTTCATCCGATTGACGATCCCCACGGTGTGGTTGTGTTAATTTGTCCCTCTGGACCGTTTCTCGATCTTTCCCGCGGAGTGAAATGTTCTGCTGTGGAGATGGAGGTAGATGGTGAAGTGGAGATGGAGGTAGATGGAGATGTGAAGTGGAATGTTCTGCTGTGGAGATGGAGGCGCGAGGTAGATGGAGGCGCGAGGTAGATGGAGGCGCGAGGTAGATGGAGGCGCGAGGTAGATGGAGGCGCGAGGTAGATGGAGGCGCGAAGGCCTGAGCATGAACATATCTTTTCTATGTGTCATTATGATTCTCCGCTCTCCTCATTTTACCACACACGGTCCTACATGCTTTGTTCTAACCACTGGGTGCATATGGGTTCCTGGGCTTCACATCCCTGATGAACAGTTAGGTCCAAAGCAGACGGGTATCAGTGACTACTGTGGCATTTGTCTCTCTGCCACTTTAAAGCAGGATTAATTTAAAATACACAGGCACTTTGGAATGCGTAATGCCATCACGTCGATCAGGCTGAATATAGTACCACCTTCAGAGGGGCGCTGGTCGGCTGCTAAGCCCTTTATCAAAGGTACAGACCAAAGCTAGAGAGAAATCACAGCCCATTGTGTTGCCGAGCACAGAGCTAATGCCACCACGGTGCGACGGTAGCGTGGCTCCATTTGCATTTGAATATGAAAGGCTGAAATTAGCATTAGCATCATAAGCGTGTCTACATGTGGCGCCCTGCTTCTCTATTGAGGCTGGACGATCATGGGTGGTGCAGAGCTAGAATGGGGCACCAGGGATAGAGTGGGCTGCGAGGGTGCCGCAAATTGCCCTGGGGGGCCCCAGGGTACCCTTCCAAACAACCAAATGGGGACCAGGCTGGAAGCGTACTAGATGTCTACATTAAGCTGCAGAGCTGATAGTGAGGCAGGGATTTTGTGCTTGCTGAGGGAGCTAACGAAGGGCTAGGCAGGAGGGGGTCCTCTCACGCTGCTTTCCTACTCCTTATTCCGCAGACTACAGTTAAAAGTCCACAAACGAGACAATTGTTCTCCATAACGAATAGTAGAAGGGAAGATATGATACGGTACATGTTTAGCCTACATTTAACCAGTTTCGGGATTTGACCCTACAACCTTTGCTTGGTAGGGATCATGTTCGATTCCCCCGCACATTTGACAAAATTAATATGCATAAATTCCCATGTTACGCTATGTAAATGCTAACAGCATAGTGCTAACTGGGAGAGATAAACAACTGGACCCATGTTATGCTATGTAAATGCTAACAGCATAGCGCTAACTGGGAGGGATAAACAACTGGACCCATGTTAAGCTACATAAATGCTAACAGCATAGCGCTAACTGGGTGGGGATAAACAACTGGGCCCATGTTTAGCTATGTAAATGCTAACAGCATAGCGCTAACTGGGTGGGGATAAACAACTGGGCCCATGTTTAGCTATGTAAATGCTAACAGCATAGCGCTAACTGGGTGGGGATAAACAACTGGGCCCATGTTTAGCTATGTAAATGCTAACAGCATAGCGCTAACTGGGTGGGGATAAACAACTGGACCCATGTTAAGCTATGTAAATGCTAACAGCATAGCGCTAACTGGGTGGGGATAAACAACTGGACCCATGTTAAGCTACGTAAATGCTAACAGCGTAGCGCTAACTGGGTGGGGAGGGTATAACATTCCCCCTGCTGAATGTCCATTTCAGCCCAGGGTCTAGCCTCCCCTAATCAACCCTACTCCCCCGTGGAACCACAGTGATGAATCTCCCTGCAGCACTGATGTCAGATTAAGAGGCCTGTGATTTCCTGAGTTGCCCATTGCTCATTCTAAATGGACAGGCTCTCTCAGCACAATGCTAAATTGGTCAATTAAAGGCGCAGTGGGATTGAATTAAAGCCCGGGTCTCTGATCCTTGCAGGAGGGGCGGGGTGGGGGGATTGGGGGACTGGAATCAAACGCTTCAAGAACACACCTAACAAACGAGCGTCCTAATTGATCCGGATAAATCTTCGTCTCGTTTGATGGATTCAGATCTCGTCCGACTGTAAAAGCTTTGAGAATTAAGGCCTTGTTTTTCATGACAGCCGTGGAATGAGGGAGCGCTGTCGGACACGCCGAGGCGTATTCGGGGCGATGCCGTGAGTCCGCGGGTATTGATCCAGACACTCCTGCCAATGACTTTTAGTTTCCTGCACACGGAGATAGATAAGGACCCATGTCAGCCCGGGGAAAATGTCAGTGTGGCTTCAGGTTGTTTATCTGCTTTTGGCGAACCTTAGATAATGTCTCAAACATGAATCCAAAAGCCAATAGTTTATTGAAGAGGAGCGTTGTAGCTGAAATGATTGGTTCTGTAGAGCAGGAAGAGGCCGCTAGCTCTGGTGCCGGTGGCAACGCAAAAGAGAACGAGAATCTCACATCGATAATGCCGAGCACACACTGTTACACACACACGCACTGTTATACACACACACACGCACTGTTACACACAAACACACACACACACACACTGTTACACACACACTGTTACGCACACACGCACGCACTGTTACACACAAACACACACACACGCACTGTTACACACACACACTGTTACACACACACACGTCGTACACTGTTACACACACACACACACACACACACTGTTACACACACACACATACACACACACTGTTACACACACACACACTTTTAGGCACAAACACACACACTGTTACACACACACACACACACTGTTACGCACACACACACGCACTGTTACACACAATCACACACACACACACACTGTTACACACACACACACACACTGTTACACACACACTGCTACACACACACACAAACAGCTACACACACACACTGTTACACACACACACGCACTGTTAGGCACACACACACACACGCACTGTTACACGCACTGTTACACACACACACACTGCTACACACACACACTGCTACACACACACTGCTACACACACACACTGCTACACACACACACACTGCTACAAACACACACTGCTACACACACACACACTGCTACAAACACACACTGCTACAAACACACACTGCTACACACACACACACACTGCTACACACACACACAGCTACACACACACACACTGTTACACACAAACACACACATACTGTTACACACACACACACACACTCACACACACACACACACACACACACTGCTACACACACACACTGCTACACACACACACTGCTACACACACACACTGCTACACACACACACTGCTACACACACACACAGCTACACACACACACACACACACACACTGTTACACACACACTGTTACACACACACTGTTACACACACTGTTACACACACACGCACACACACTGTTACACACACACGCACACACACTGTTACACACACACGCACACACGGTTACACACACACGCACACACTGTTACACACACTCACGTCGTACACTGTTACACACACACGCACACACACACACTGTTACACACACACACACACACACTGTTACACACACACACTGTTACACACACACACAGTTACACACACACTCACACTCACTGTTACACACACACATTCTTACACACACACACAGTTACACACACACTCACTGTTACACACACACATTGTTACACATACACACAGTTACACACACACTCACACTCACTGTCACACACACAGTTACACACATACAACAGAGCCTTTCTTTCGATACCCGTGTCCCAGTAGATGTCTACACAGAGCTGTGGGCTACAACCCTGGCCCCTCTTCATCTCATCCTACCACCCCCCTCCCTCCCCCGTCTCTGGGGGCTCCACCTGCTTTTGATCTCTTCTTTCCTCTGCTCGTCACTCCCCACCTTTCGAAGGCGGGGCTAAAGTAGGTGCATCAGAATGGTGAACGCTCTTAGAGCTCCAGGTTGAAAGCAGCTTCAGACAAACGGCTGGGGAAGGTTTAAAACCCATGGGGAGAATCCAATGCTGTGGAATGGGTGGAAGAGAGGTAGTGAGAGAGAGAGAGAGAGATAGGGGGGAGGGAGGGAGGATGAGGTGGGATAGAACAAGGAAATGTGAAACATGGAAAAGGTGGGAGTGAAAGCGAGAGAGAGGGAGAATGAATGTAAGTGAAAATGGAGAGGGAATGACAGACCACGGCAGGAGAGAGAGGGAGACCGTGAATGGGCGAGCAAAGGTGAACGTGGAGAAAATGGCTATTTTAATGCGGAAGACAGGTGAGCAAATAACGAGAGGAGATCAAGAGGGACAGAGATGTTATTAATTATGTAATCCCAAAACGTGTTGACATATCCCACCCAGTGTATTTATCTAACACTGCACCTCCCCATCTCCCTGACATATCCCACCCAGTGCATTTATCTAACACTGCACCTCCTCACCTCCCTGACATATCCCACCCAGTGTATTTATCTAACACTGCACCTCCCCACCTCCCTGACATATCCCACCCAGTGTATTTATCTAACACTGCACCTCCCCATCTCCCTGACATATCCCACCCAGTGTATTTATCTAACACTGCACCTCCCCATCTCCCTGACATATCCCACCCAGTGTATTTATCTAACACTGCACCTCCCCACCTCCCTGACATATCCCACCCAGTGTATTTATCTAACACTGCACCTCCCCATCTCCCTGACATATCCCAGCCGGTGTATTTATCTAACACTGCACCTCCCCACCTCCCTGACATATCCCACCCAGTGTATTTATCTAACACTGCACCTCCCCACCTCCCTGACATATCCCACCCAGTGTATTTATCTAACACTGCACCTCCCCATCTCCCTGACATATCCCACCCGGTGTATTTATCTAACACTGCACCTCCCCACCTCCCTGACATATCCCACCCAGTGTATTTATCTAACACTGCACCTCCCCATCTCCCTGACATATCCCACCCAGTGTATTTATCTAACACTGCACCTCCCCATCTCCCTGACATATCCCACCCAGTGTATTTATCTAACACTGCACCTCCCCACCTCCCTGACATATCCCACCCAGTGTATTTATCTAACACTGCACCTCCCCATCTCCCTGACATATCCCACCCAGTGTATTTATCTAACACTGCACCTCCTCACCTCCCTGACATATCCCACCCAGTGTATTTATCTAACACTGCACCTCCCCATCTCCCTGACATATCCCAACCAGTGTATTTATCTAACACTGCACCTCCCCATCTCCCTGACATATCCCAACCAGTGTATTTATCTAACACTGCACCTCCCCATCTCCCTGACATATCCCAACCAGTGTATTTATCTAACACTGCACCTCCCCATCTCCCTGACATATCCCACCCAGTGCATTTATCTAACACTGCACCTCCTCACCTCCCTGACATATCCCACCCAGTGTATTTATCTAACACTGCACCTCCCCATCTCCCTGACATATCCCACCCAGTGCATTTATCTAACACTGCACCTCCTCACCTCCCTGACATATCCCACCCAGTGTATTTATCTAACACTGCACCTCCCCATCTCCCTGACATATCCCACCCAGTGTATTTATCTAACACTGCACCTCCCCACCTCCCTGACATATCCCACCCAGTGTATTTATCTAACACTGCACCTCCCCATCTCCCTGACATATCCCACCCAGTGTATTTATCTAACACTGCACCTCCCCACCTCCCTGACATATCCCACCCAGTGTATTTATCTAACACTGCACCTCCCCATCTCCCTGACATATCCCACCCAGTGTATTTATCTAACACTGCACCTCCTCACCTCCCTGACATATCCCACCCAGTGTATTTATCTAACACTGCACCTCCCCACCTCCCTGACATATCCCACCCAGTGTATTTATCTAACACTGCACCTCCCCACCTCCCTGACATATCCCACCCAGTGTATTTATCTAACACTGCACCTCCCCATCTCCCTGACATATCCCACCCAGTGTATTTATCTAACACTGCACCTCCCCACCTCCCTGACATATCCCACCCAGTGTATTTATCTAACACTGCACCTCCCCACCTCCCTGACATATCCCACCCGGTGTATTTATCTAACACTGCACCTCCCCACCTCCCTGACATATCCCACCCAGTGTATTTATCTAACACTGCACCTCCCCATCTCCCTGACATATCCCACCCAGTGTATTTATCTAACACTGCACCTCCCCATCTCCCTGACATATCCCACCCAGTGTATTTATCTAACACTGCACCTCCCCACCTCCCTGACATATCCCACCCAGTGTATTTATCTAACACTGCACCTCCCCATCTCCCTGACATATCCCACCCAGTGTATTTATCTAACACTGCACCTCCCCACCTCCCTGACATATCCCACCCAGTGTATTTATCTAACACTGCACCTCCCCATCTCCCTGACATATCCCACCCAGTGTATTTATCTAACACTGCACCTCCTCACCTCCCTGACATATCCCACCCAGTGCATTTATCTAACACTGCACCTCCCCACCTCCCTGACATATCCCACCCAGTGTATTTATCTAACACTGCACCTCCCCATCTCCCTGACATATCCCACCCAGTGTATTTATCTAACACTGCACCTCCCCATCTCCCTGACATATCCCACCCGGTGTATTTATCTAACACTGCACCTCCCCATCTCCCTGACATATCCCACCCGGTGTATTTATCTAACACTGCACCTCCCCACCTCCCTGACATATCCCACCCAGTGTATTTATCTAACACTGCACCTCCTCACCTCCCTGACATATCCCACCCAGTGTATTTATCTAACACTGCACCTCCCCATCTCCCTGACATATCCCACCCAGTGTATTTATCTAACACTGCACCTCCCCATCTCCCTGACATATCCCACCCAGTGTATTTATCTAACACTGCACCTCCTCACCTCCCTGACATATCCCACCCGGTGTATTTATCTAACACTGCACCTCCCCATCTCCCTGACATATCCCACCCGGTGTATTTATCTAACACTGCACCTCCCCACCTCCCTGACATATCCCACCCAGTGTATTTATCTAACACTGCACCTCCCCACCTCCCTGACATATCCCAACCAGTGCATTTATCTAACACTGCACCTCCCCATCTCCCTGACATATCCCACCCAGTGTATTTATCTAACACTGCACCTCCTCATCTCCCTGACATATCCCACCCAGTGTATTTATCTAACACTGCACCTCCCCATCTCCCTGACATATCCCACCCAGTGTATTTATCTAACACTGCACCTCCTCATCTCCCTGACATATCCCACCCAGTGTATTTATCTAACACTGCACCTCCCCGTCCTCCCCCAGGTGCCTGTCCTGTGTCAACGGTTCCTTCCCATGCCACTGGTGCAAGTATCGCCACCTCTGCACCCAGAACGCCAACGACTGCTCCTTCCAGGAGGGCCGCGTCAACGTTTCTGAGGTGAGTGTCACGCGTCCTCCCGTCACGCCAACAAACAGTTCTGGTCCGAGCTGGTTTCTCCCGGCGCGCTCTAACGTCGGTGAGATGTTAAACCTGAGATGTACCTTACCTGCTCACGTTGTTTACATCCTGCTCACGTTGTTTACAGTCATGCTTTATCTCTTCTCTCTAGCTGTACTACCGGTATATCCAGCGTTAGTAGATACATAGCTTTATGCCCTGTACACATCCAGTTGAACAAATATATTGCTTTGCACTGGATGGAAGTCATTTTATTAGAGACCGTCCAGAAACTAAGTGAAGCTTGATACTTTCTACTCCTCTGTGTTACTGAAGCTCATTGTGAAATGGAATTAAGGACTGGGCCCCCTTGGGGTTGAGATCTCTTTTTTCAAAACTGATGCTATACAACTAGACTTCTTTAAAATGTGTGTCATGTTAGCGCAGCTACATCAACATAACCAGGCTAACTTGACTTGTGACAAATTTATAGAAAGAGTTTGAGTACGAATATATAATTGTATAATTATATCACGCTATATATTCTCTTGAGTGTCATTTTTTGCAATATCCTTAAATTAAGATGAGACATGGTCAATCGACGCTCGACCGAATGCACTTATCCAACCTGCAGCAGAACACGACATCATCTCGCCTTATCACACAATATTAGCACGCTACGTCAATGTTAGCACGCTACGTCAATGTTAGCACGCTACGTCAATGTTAGCACGCTACGTCAATGTTAGCACGCTACGTCAATGTTAGCACGCTACGTCAATGTTAGCACGCTACGTCAATGTTAGCACGCTACGTCAATGTTAGCAGGCTACGTCAATGTTAGCAGGCTACGTCAATGTTAGCACGCTACGTCAATGTTAGAACGCTACGTCAATGTTAGCACGCTACGTCAATCCAGGCTCCAGATCTCTGGCTAAGCAGCAACATGGACTGGCCCTTACGCCTCACAGAGTTAATGATGCGTGTTAGCGCTCCTATCTGCTCAGACACAGGGGAGCTGGCTAAGCTAGCCATGTCATGACGGTGGTTGGGAGGAACTGATGGGGAAAGGCCTGATAAACAGGAAACGCCTGTGGGGATTGAGAGGGAGAGATCTGTTTAGAAGGGAGGGATGTGAGCGTCAAGTGTGTGTGTTGGCAGGGTCATGTGGACCAGGAGACCTCGTCTGCTGAGGAGCGACCAGCCATATGTTCTCAGAGCGAATCCATCATCACTGTCATACTCACACACACACTCACTCATAGTTCGTCCCCTAGCTGTCGATTATATTAGTTCCCCCTGCCAGCCCGGTGTCTACCTGTGATGGAGGTCAGTCCGGAACAGTTCCCAGATCAGATCTGGTCAGGCACATCTTGACAGTGTCGTATATTGAGAGGATCCAAGTTGGGATGAAAGGTTTTTTAAGGAGTGGAGTCGCTGTCCGCCCTCTTGACAGTGCCTGGGCTTCCCTCACATGCAGATATATATGCAGATCCTCCCGAAGCAAATCAATGAAATGTATTTTCTGAAGCCCTACACTCAGAGTTGTCCAAAAATGCTTTTACAAGCGCCCAGCCTAAAACCAGTCAGAGCACGCATCGACAGGTTAACGCACAACGGCAAGGAAATACTCCCCGATGGTCGAATTTAGGAAGGAAACCTAGAGAGGAACCAGGCTCTGGGAGGTGGCCAGTCCTCCTCTGGCTGTGCCGGGTGTTTTTCTTAAATGCGTGTGTGACATGGCTGATACTAAATAAGCACTACTACTTTACGACACTTGTATTCGTGTGGCACAGAGCTTTTATCCGGACGTGCCTAGTTGGCTCACTGTGATTGGTTGGAAGAAAATGGAAATTTAACGCAGTGATGTTAGTTTATGCCAGTTTGATGGGGGACACGTGAGAGAGTTGGTCTGGGAAATGTAATGAGTGACATTTACAAATCAAATATGCATAAATCAATGTGCCACTAACAGGGCGACAAACAACACAGTGCATTAGAAGCAACCAGGCAGAAAATTGGCAAAGAAGAAATAAATAATAAAAAGACGGAAAGAAAGAGGCCTTCACGTAAAAGTTTATTTTCCTCCCTCCTCTCCTTCCATCTCAGCTCCACTCCCCCGTTTATGTCCTCATGTATTTTCTTTCCCTCAAACGCTTTCTCTCACTTTGACTCAATTCATCTGTTCTTCCCTCTCTTCTGTCTCACCGTCTCTTCCTTCGTCTCCCCCTCTCTTCGTCTCCCCCTCTCTCCGTCTCACCCTCTCTCCATCTCACCCTCCCTTCATCTCCCCGACCCCCCACACCCTCTCTGCTCGATACATTGAAATAACCCTCGTGTTTTCCTGTACCCTGAGATGTGTCGTGGTGATAGTCGTCTGATAGACGAGGACATGCAGACAGTTAAGCCTTCTCCCCTCCACCCCGTACTCCTCCTGTCTCCTTAGTTGGGCCTTCTCCCCATACTCCTCCTGTCTCCTTAGTTGGACCTTCTTCCCATAACTCCTCCTGTCTCCTTAGTTGGACCTTCTTCCCGATGCTGTTTGTGTGTTGTGGGTCAAAATGACATTCTGTCATCTGTGCAAGCACCTGTGAAGTGCACTGCTTTGCACCAAGGCATGTTTGGACACACCTGCTCGGAATAGGCTTCCTGTTGGAACAGTGCATAGGACTGAAAGATGCCAGGATGAGTCTGAGGTAGCTATGACCTGTCAAACCCCTGAGTCTCTCAGTAATAATCCCTGCCTCTATGACCTGTCAAACCCCTGAGTCTCTCAGTAATAATCCCTGCCTCTATGACCTGTCAAACCCCTGAGTCTCTCAGTAATAATCCCTGCCTCTATGACCTGTCAAACCCCTGAGTCTCTCAGTAATAATCCCTGCCTCTATGACCTGTCAAACCCCTGAGTCTCTCAGTAATAATCCCTGCCTCTATGACCTGTCAAACCCCTGAGTCTCTCAGTAATAATCCCTGCCTCTATGACCTGTCAAACCCCTGAGTCTCTCAGTAATAATCCCTGCCTCTATGACCTGTCAAACCCCTGAGTCTCTCAGTAATAATCCCTGCCTCTATGACCTGTCAAACCCCTGAGTCTCTCAGTAATAGTCCCTGCCTCTGTGACCTGTCAAACCCCTGACTCTTTCAGAGATAGCCCCTCCACTCTTCTGAGTATACTAGTATGTGATTTCCACCCAAGTTCACGTTTTCTACATTTCCCACCTTTTTTGTTTTCCTGCCATTCTCCCTTCCTTGTTTCATCTCATATTCCAAGTCGCGTTAACTTCGCTGCTCCTTTTGTCTAGAAGTCGTCCCTTTCTCCGTCCCTTTCTCCGTCCCTTTCTCAATCTGTCTCTCAATTCATGTCTTTCTATCGGCTTCAATTCCCCCACTTGGTCTTTTTCAATATTTATTCCTGCATTCCCTTTGTCTTCGTCCACCTCTCTCTAGCTCTCCCTTTCTCCTTCTCCCTCCATCCTTGTCAATCTCTCTAGCTCTCCATTCCTCTGGCTCCATCCTTTTCCATCTCTCTCCACCCGTATCCGTTTCTATCCATTCTTTCCCGTGAGACCGGGCCGTTTCGTCCGGACGTCTCTGGCCGCCCTCATTCATAATCATTAAAGCTGCTTTTCTTTTAGCCATAATAAAACAATGATTTCCAGATAGAATGTATCTCCTCGCTGCTAATTAGACGGCGGATCAAAGCCCCAGTCAGAACGCAGTGAGCGTAGTCTGTCAACGACACCCCCGCCTTTCAGTTCGAACCTCGACAGACGTTTTCCTCCTCTTCTCGTCTCGCTCTTTCTCTTATCTCCATTCCGACCACCTCTACTTTCCTTCACCGTTTTCTTCCGACCCCGTTCCATGTCCTTGTTCCCCCTCCCCTTCCGTTTTTTTTGCCTTTCAGTGAGAGGAGACAAGCAAGCATGGCTTATGTTTAATAAAATATCAACCCTGTCAAGAGGAGGGAAGAGAAGAGCGATCAGAATCTCTCTCTCTCTCCTCCACCCACTTCAATACCTCACATTCTGCTCCTCCAACGCCCTTTACCGTAGAGGCAATACAGAAACACATTCTGGCTCGCCTTAATTAAGACCAGATGTAAGTCAGGAGAGAGTAAGAACGAAAGGGAGAGAGAGATGGTGATAGAGAGAGATCAAGAGAGAGAGAGAGAACTGGGGATAGAGAGAGAGAACAAGAGAGAGAGAAAGAACTGGTGATAGAGAAATAGTGATAGAGACACTTGAAGAACAAGAGGAGTTACGAGAGAGAAAAAAAAGAAAGCATGCGGGAGGGAGAGAAATAAAGGAGATGTGGAGAAAGTGAGAAAGAGGGAGAACCGAGAGCGGAGAAAAATGGGGAAGAAAAGAGAAGCTGGCAATAACAAACCGCAGATTACATTTTCAGAGTGACGCAATTTATTTTCCAAATGTTCTCACACGAATGTGAGGAGAACAGGAGGAAATGGAGGCGATGTATGAAGTAACCGCGACGTCCTGAGCCAGATGGAGTTTGGCTTGACCGTGACCAATGGGGTTTCTCCTTGTTAGCCCTTGTCTCAGCATCTTCAGACACATGAGACATCTCCAAGCAGGTTAACCCCTGTCTCCTGACTGCAGACCCTTTCACAACTCTATGAATGTTTTACCACTTAATCAGATTCCATACCCTTCAGGACAAATCAGTGACCAATCAGGTGGTCCTCTCCTCTTTCACTCTCACCACCTCTCCTCTCTCTCCTTTCCCCCTCAACCCCCCCCACCCTCAACTCCCCCCACCCTCAACTCCCCCCACCCTCAACTTCCCCAGTCTCACCTCCCCCCACTCTCAACTCCCCAGTCTCACCTCCCCCACTCCCAACTCCCCCCACTCCCAACTCCCCCCACTCCCAACTCCACCCCACCCTCAACTCCACCCCACCCTCAACTCCACCCCACCCTCAACTCCCCCCACCCTCAACTCCCCCCACCCTCAACTCTCCCCACCCTCAACTCCCCCCCACTTTCTCCATCTCTCCTCTCTCTCCTCCACCCTCTCCACCTCCCCTCTCCTCCACCCTCTCCATGCAGCAGCGACCACTGACCCCAGTTCTGCGGTGTGTACGCGCTGTTCTATTCAACATAATGTCATTCACACCCTCTCCACTGTCACAGGGATACTCAGTCATTTTGAGTGGGAGTCTCAGTTGCTGAGAGGGAATAAAAAAATGAATTGTGCGATTTGGATCTGGTTCCTGAATGATGAACAGAACAACTCTCCTCAGAGAATATATAATTTCCTGTACCGCCTGTTTTGAGGCAAAACAGGCGGTACCTGCATATTTCAGTCTGAGACGGTTTCTATTGAAGTGGTGGCTGAAAGAAAACATACAGTGATGTAAGGAGCTGGGCGAGAGGGGAGGGTGGGAGGAGAGAGGGGAGGTGGAGGGTGGAACGAGAGAGGGGAGGTGGGGAGGGTGGAAGGAGATAGGGGAGGTGGGGAGGGTGGAAGGAGACAGGGGAGGTGGGGAGGGTGGAAGGAGACAGGGGAGGTGGGGAGGGTGGAAGGGGACGGAGGAGGTGGGGAGGGTGGAAGGGGACGGAGGAGGTGGGGAGGGTGGAAGGGGACGGAGGAGGTGGGGAGGGTGGAAGGGGACGGAGGAGGTGGGGAGGGTGGAAGGGAAAGGGGAGGTGGGGAGGGTGGAAGGGGACGGAGGAGGTGGGGAGGGTGGAAGGGAAAGGGGAGGTGGGGAGGGTGGAAGGAGGGAAAGGGAGGGGAACCAGATAACCCATTGCTCAGGCCCACCGATGCCAGCAAAGGGAGTATGGTGTTGTGGTGCGAGAAAAGGACAACAACTAAAAATACCGTAAAACAATGCTTTTATTTAGCCACGGTATTACGTAAATACTAAACAATACTAACGTTCTTGGGAAATTGGGGAGGGCTGGACAGACCAAAGCAAAGAAATAAACAAAACACAACCACTAACCTCCAAGCAACACAAACACATAAGAACCCCTATCTGGCACACGACCCAGGTGCCCTAAACAAACATACAGCTGGTGGTCCGCCCAGGTCTAGCTAGTGGTTCTAGACAGAAGTATACCTACGGGTGATGTATACCCCGGGGTAGCTCTAAATCTACTCCCCAACTCCCTAAAGAACAACAAAGGAGAAAAAGACAATTATTACAAATTATAATCACAAACAATCACAAACAAACAAAATGCTCTGTCCTGCCAACTGGAACACAAAACAGGGATAAACTAATACACACAAAACAAGGCCAAAGGTGCTAAACAAAAATGTCAGGGAATCCATCCCAAAACCATAAAGATCCCCACATGTTACAAACCAACCAGTCAGCAGGAACCGAGAGCGAACTGATCCAAACCTGGGCTTTTTAAAGAGCCCAGGCAGCTGCAGACACTGATGAAGGGGCGGAGTCCCAAGTCCCAATCACCAGTTGAACAACCAATCAGCTGCTGGATCAGTCTCAAAAGCCTTCTTGCCTGTGGGAAACACAAACACAACAACCACCAGCAACAAAACAATCCCAAAAAACGAACCCAGAACTCTGGTGACGTAACACTGGCATCCACCAGAACTGTTAAAGTAGGTCCTTTTAGGAGTGCGATCCAAACAGACTTGTGTATTATTATGGTATACTGATGTTCTGGTCCATAGTGACATGGTTAATAAAGCACCATTACTGATAATCACCTTATCATCTGTGGTGCAAATCAAGATCCATTCATTAACCTCCGAAGGGAATTCCTGGAAAACCTGGCCTAGCTGCAACATGAGAAGCGAACGGGAGAGTAGCTGGTCTCTAAAGTGGCGGTGTCGTTTCAATGGATTTCTGTGACTCAAAGAAGAGTCTTCAATTACACTGTATTATAAAGGGGATTTGCTTTCAGCACTCCTAGCTCTGCAGTTGAGGAATAGAGCAGGCAGACGCTTTCATTTGAAACAGAATCCCGCGACCCCCCTGTACATAAATTAGTACGGCTCTTGTTGTTATTTACACAATCCAACAACAGCCAAATATACATCGGAATCTGGGTCAGACAGGCAGAGAGTTGCTTAATTAGCCAGAGGGAGCTGTGGTTGAGGGTTCCTGTCAGGGAACCCCCCCCGCCCCCCACACACACTGCACTGTGATACGCCGAGCGGGAGATTCATTGTCAGGTGTTCAACCGTTACGAGGTCGTCCACGGCATAAAGAGGGTCACCGGAGCACCGGCCGCGGTGGATATCAGGAGGAGGCTGTCGTTGGCAACCGCTCAAAAACGCTGCTCCGACAAAGTGGATATTCATAGAGTCTGTCACCGTTTCTCCTCGGTAACAAGCCCACAGTGTAATCGCTTGACTTGGATTGGATCGTGTCGGTTGTTTTTTGTCGTCGTCGCCGCCGCCGCCTGACATTTGTAAATGTCTCGGTCAGGTTAAGATGAAGTCCGCGCTTAATGCTGCGCGGCATTCGCGCAAGCTGGTTTCCCGGCTAGCTCAAATAAATCAGTGGGTGTAGGAAAAAAATATAATACGGTTTCGGCGGAGGTGACGTGGATTGTAGCTGAAGACTTGGACGTATACTGGGACAGACGTCCGTTATAAGCATTCGTATGTTTTAATATGAGCTGTGTACTTGTTTTGCGTGGGGAGATTCCCAGATTTCTGTTGTCGTCTTTACCACAGCTCCTCCATCTGAATACGTGTCAGCACAACTATGTGTCTGGGTGACTGAGATGGGATGGGTATTGTTACATTTATTGTACCACATGGACATGCTCAACCCTGTACGTTCACCTGATGAAGAGGGGTTACTGGACAATATTCCTTAACCAGTGACACACACACACTCACACACACACACACACACACACACAACCATATGTCACAAATAGACACCCAGTACAAATGCACACACAGACATCACAAACAAACAAAATGTGTCTCGGTGCAAAATCAGTTTGTGTGTGTGTGTGTGTCAGTAGATCCCTGTGGTTTAATTATTAAGAGTTGTGTTAAATGTTCATTTCCATCCTCAGATTCTCCAGTCTCTTTATTGGAAACTAGGGATGAATATTGCATCGTCACAGAGAGGACGGAGTGAGTGAGTGAGATGGGAGGAGAGAACTGAGTCATGGGAGTGAGAGAGATGGGAGTGAGAGAGATGGATGGAGGGAGATGGGGAGATACGTCATCTGTCTTCGTAGGTTTCTCAGCTGGCTCAGTTATGTGCAGGTTAGGCGAATGTTAGCATTGATTCTGTCACTTTCTCTGTTTTTACAACTATGCGTAATCTGTTACTGTCCCTGTGTGAAGGTATCTCCTCCTGCCTGGTTCCATCTAAGCTGCCTCAGATACCTCTGAAATGACACTTGTTTTGTCAGCAACAGATTGTCAGTCTTCACAGATGGGTTTGGATTGAAGAAATGTTCTCACACGGACTGCAGATGTATCTGGTCTGTAGAGTCACGGTCTGTCTGGCCTGTAGTGTCACGGTCTGTCTGGCCTGTAGTGTCACGGTCTGTCTGGCCTGTAGTGTCACGGTCTGTCTGGCCTGTAGAGTCACGGTCTGTCTGGCCTGTAGTGTCACGGTCTGTCTGGCCTGTAGTGTCACGGTCTGTCTGGCCTGTAGTGTCACGGTCTGTCTGGCCTGTAGTGTCACGGTCTGTCTGGCCTGTAGTGTCACGGTCTGTCTGGCCTGTAGTGTCACGGTCTGTCTGGCCTGTAGAGTCACGGTCTGTCTGGTCTGTAGAGTCCTGGTCTGTCTGGCCTGTAGAGTCACGGTCTGTCTGGTCTGTAGAGTCACGGTCTGTCTGGCCTGTAGAGTCCTGGTCTGTCTGGCCTGTAGAGTCACGGTCTGTCTGGCCTGTAGAGTCCTGGTCTGTCTGGCCTGTAGAGTCCTGGTCTGTCTGGCCTGTAGAGTCACGGTCTGTCTGGCCTGTAGAGTCACGGTCTGTGGTGTTTAGACACCTTGCTCGTCCCTGGTACATTTAGTTTGGATGGCAGATCACATTCATAACTCCACTGCAGGGTCATTTGTAAATTCTTCTATTTTACTCTCCCTCCCCTTTCTCTCCCATCTCTCCTCACGTTGTCCTCACGTTGTCCTCACGTTGTCCTCACGTTGTCCTCACGTTGTCCTCACGTTATTCTCACATCATCCTCACATCATCCTCACATTATCCTCATGCTGTCTCCACATTATCTTCACATTATCCTCATGCTGTCTCCACATTATCTTCACATTATGCTCATGCTGTCTCCACATTATCCTCATGCTGTCTCCACATTATCTTCACATTATCCTCATGCTGTCTCCACATTATCCTCACATTATCCTCATGCTGTCTCCACATTATCTTCACATTATCCTCATGCTGTCTCCACATTATCCTCATGCTGTCTCCACATTATCTT